>ML818751.1:23423-81429 GCA_009831015.1 Picea engelmannii | reverse complement strand
AAATAGTAATTACTCACTATAGTTTAGTTGACAGTGCTTTTCGGTTTTTTTAGTTTTTACCAAGTTTCCGCTTTAGTTGAGTTTGCATGCTTTTACGCATGACTGTAAAACCATTGTAAATGATATACATTCTGTGAATAGTGTGACGGCTGTATTAAGCCCTTCCATTTCTGCGTGTATATTTCGATCCTTCATGCTCTGCATATTCTTTCATGTTATTACTCAAACATGATCATAATTCTCTTATTATCATAAACCATGGAAATGGTCAAATAATGAGGTTAATCTCTTCTGTATTTTATAAGGTATATGAAATTAAGAAATGTTTATACTTCAGCTAGGATATATGTACTTACAAAGGTAGTGATGTAAATATTATAAGAAATTTAGTAATATCATAACAAGTAATTTTAGTGAAACATGATCATGTTTGTTATTACTCAAATATGATCATAATTTTCCTATTATCATAAACCATGGAAATGGTCAAACTATGAGGTTAATTTCTTTATTTTATATCTTATATGAAAGTAAGACATGTTTATATTTCAGCTAAGATATATTTATTCACAAAGGTAGTGATATAAATATTATAAAAAATTTAATAATATCATAATAAGAAATTTTTTTATTAAGTTATTTGGTATTATTTTTTATATTATTTTTGAAAAATTGGAAGAAAAAAAAACAATACAAAGACTTCTTTTATTCTAAGTATTTATGGATTGGCCATATGGTAATCTTAAGACACCATGAAAAGGTGATAGTAGGTATCTTTATTTTGTAGATTTTACTAAAACTTTGACATATTTTTAATAATAAAATTTCCAGAATAATGAATAAAGTGTTAGATATAATGTTTCTCTTGAATTAAGTGTTAGTTAAGAGTACATAATTATGGAGATCATATTTATTTAAAGACTTTGAATTAAGTGTTAGTTAAGAGTACATAATTATGTTATGGAGATGATGCTCATCTAAAAACTTCATTAAGTGGTTGAGATATTCTCTCAAACCTTTTCTAATTTAGTAGGAAACCAATTATATTTAATCTTTTATAAATACTATACTGAATAGAATATAGAAGTAATTTTAGTTTCAATCAGAGTCTCTTTGTTGTGTTATACTTAGTATGGTATAGAGTTGGTTTGGGATTGATTTCTCCCCAAGAGTGCTCACAAATATGGGAGAGAATATGGTATAGAGTTGGTTTGGGATTGATTTCTCCCCAAGAGTGCTCACAAATATGGGAGAGAATACATGATTACGTAGAAATAGAGGAGAGAATAATAGCTATTTGGAGGTTAGATTGCTTTGTGACTGTTTTGTTTTTTTTTTGTTTTTTTTTAGTGTATGCACTTTCTTGGACCATGGTTTGTCCATGTTTGGAGTTTAGTGTTAGGTGTTTTCTTTGGAAGCTATAGTTTGAAGATCAAGTCGCTTTGGAGATGAAGTGCAAGTGCTAGATTATAACTTGTCTTTATAATTGGTTATGGTTTGTTATTTTAGTTATGGTTTGGAGTTTAGTGTTAGGTGTTTTCCTTGGAAGCTATAGTTTGAAGATCAAGTCGCTTTGGAGATGAAGTGCAAGTTATAACTTGTCTTTATAATTGGTTATGGTTTGTTATTTTGGTTATGGTTTGGAGTTTAGTGTTAGGTGTTTTCCTTGGAAGCTATAGTTTGAAGATCAAGTCGCTTTGGAGATGAAGTGCAAGTGCTAGATTATAACTTGTCTTTATAATTGGTTATGGTTTGTTATTTTGGTTATGGTTTGCTATTTAATTGATGCTTTTAAAAATGGTTATGATCGATGGAACCAATTGATGCTTTTGAAAATGGTTATGATTGATGGAAACAACATGTAGTGAAGGAAGGAGGAGTTGTGAGAGGAAGAGAGATCCATTGTGTCCAGTAGAGATAGCAAGGGGCACAAATATATAGAGGAAGATTGCAGCGATATTCTTAGGAAAGGAAAGAGGAGCTTTCCGACAGAAGGAGGAAGTTTGTGTTCTAGAGCATCTACTGGATGACCTAACCATTTCAATAGTAAACGTTTACAAATATTTTTCTGCACAAACCAAATAAGAAGAAATTTCTATGACGATACTAAATTGGAATCATCTTGACGACGTGTGCTTTCAAGAAGCCATTAATCTAGAGATGGACGCGAGGAAATGTCGAGATTCGTCCTAATTATGGACATGGGTGAGATGCATTAGTTGTGGAGCTTGTAGGAGCATTCTCGAGATCATCATCTCACATAGAAAGACTGACTTTTCTTTGGATCATAGAGAAATTCAAGGTAAAGTACGTTGAAGAGGAATGAAGCATACATTTTATAGGCTTGACTTGTTGTGTTGGATATTCTTTGTTCATGGGTAACTGGAGAAGTAGTGGTGGTGTAAGAGAAATCGCAAGGAGATAGTAGTAAATCCACTGAAGGAGGACTACTGGCCAGGTTTTCTACACCAGTTAGAGATTGCTAGCAGCGAAAAGAACTAGGGAGAGAAAGGAACCATAGTTGATGGTTGCTCTGCATTTTTCAGAATGTGTAGAGTTATTAAAATCAATTGTCATTTATTAAAGAAGAAAAGAAACTCTAATCTGCATAAGGTTGAAGAAGCGTAGTCATGTGGCCCGTTTGCTTATCTGATCCACCGTGTGCTATAGAATCCACCGATCGAGCTTTTAGATCAGGGCATATTGCTATTGCAAAAGGATATGCGAATTAGGTAAAGCATTACTCCATAGTGCAGAAACAACTAACTGGTATTTGCAAGTTGTGGGTTGAATATAAGATTGTTGATGTTGCCAAAGGAGATAGAGTGATAGATCATGTGAAGACAAGTCTACCCTCAACATTCGTGGAATGCTGTGACATGTGGTTAGGATCTTATGAATAAAAATGAGCTGTATTGTTCAATCAAATTGCTCAAGCTTCAATTCATCGGCTAGAGTATCGTTATAGTTGAGCAACATGGTGATACATTGAGGCTACAATAAAGTGAAAAAGTGCACTTGTGTCGACCCTACATGCCAAATTGTTAAGTTATATAGTTTTGTGATTTGAGATCTAAAGGAGTATGTGATAAAGCTATTGGTTATGTAGTGTAGTTAGGGGGAATAATATGGTGTACTTCGAGAGGTATCCAAGGGAAATAATAGTAGATAAGTATTGTTATGTATAAAGATCACTTTTAATAAACAAGGCTTAGTGTGAATGCAATGAATGTAAGAGGAATTACTAGAAGGTTTCACTTTTAGAAGATTCCCCCTCTAGAATGTTGTTAGGTGGTTGGTAGCACTATATAAAGGGGTACAAGCAATGTAATGGGAAGTAAAAAAGTATTGTGTTTGGAGCGATAGCTCATTAGGAGGTTTTCTCCTTGAAGAGGCAAGTGAACAAGAGTGGATCCCTTCCTTAATAAGATCTATTGTATGGTGTTGTCCTACCTTAAGGGTTTCTATAATAATAAAGTGTGGTTTCATCTATATTGTTCTTTGGATCTTGTGGGATGACTGTATTTGCAGATCTTTGGACCTTAACAAGTTCATTTATTTGTGATCAAATGGCCTCATGGAGATACAAGCCTTAATCACAATCTCTAAAGACCACCTTTTCATGTTCAAAGTATTGCCTTTTATTTGCATGATGGTTATTGTAATCCACTAGCTGATTTATTGAATTTGTTGTTAGTGACGGTGAAAATTCTTTAATATGATGGTGGTGAATTTTTTTTTCTATTATGGGATAAAATTTCATAGGGATCTCACTGAGTAAACAACAAGATCTCTCTAGGATCTGCCTATTGATCCTAGACAAAAAGAAGTTTAGATTTCTAAGGTCTTCCTAGATCTAAGACAAGCAATCTCTTTTACACCAAGAAAGGATAGATTATGATACCTTGTTTTTGAAAGTTGTTCCTTTATATCGTGGTTGTTGCAGCTCCTAAAATGCATCTCCAACTCCTGAAAACCACTTCCAACACACAAGCAACAAACAACCAACAAACAACATCGATCTCTTATTTATCCTAGTATTAGAAATCACTAATCTATCCAAATCTAATATGATCTACCAATCATAAGATCATATACAAGAATTTGCACAATGAAATACAAATCATTTGGGGGAAAATCATTGATCTATAGATTATAATAAGGAAATTACATCAAATTTCCATACCTTTGAAGGTAAATGCAAATATCCCTTGGCTCCTAACTCCTTGCTTCTCAACTTCTTGATCAGGCTAGGAACTCTAATCTTTGGCTATGATAGATAGGAAAAACTCCTTTGCAAATGGACATCATAACACTATTCTTGATTCCTTCCCCCCTTTCTCAAGACTTTATTTTGTTATATAGATTCTTGTAGGAGGATTTGGAGAGCTTGTATATCTTCTATAGACCACTAGAGACTTAAATTTTGTGATTTCTCAGGCTCATGCCATGATGATACAACTCATCCCTTGCCTATCTCTCTGCAACTCCATGAATCTAGAAGGTTTGACAGTTCATCACTTGTTGCACTACTACTAATGTGTGATGATCATTGCGTGTTGTACCCTATTAGACCCACGATGACCTCCAAAGATGACCCAAATCTCAAGAAAGGAATGTGGTTTGGCTTTCATCTTCTCGTGAACTCCATTATGGCCTATAGGGTGGAAATTAAGGTTAAACCAATATGGTCGTCAGTTCTATTATGAGATAAAATATCATATGGATCTCTCTAAGTAAAAAACAAGATATTTCTAGGAGCCTATTGATCCTAGACATAAAGAAGTTTATCTTTCTAAGGTCTTCCTAGATTCTAAGACAAGCAATCTCTTTTACACCAAGAAATGATAGATTAACATTATTGTTTCTGAAAGTGATCTTGTTGTAAACAAGGGTAAAATATTGCAGCAGGAAAACAACAATAGCTTTTCCTATCCATCACAACTAGAAATCAGAGTGCCTAGCCTTATCAAGAAGCTAAGGAGAAGCAAGGAGCAAGGAGTCAAGGGATATTTTCATCTACATCCAAATGTATGAGAATTTGATGTAATTTCCTTATGGTAATCTATAGATCAATTCCCCCACCCCCTGCCCCCGCCCAAATAATTTGTATTTCATTGTGAAAATGCTTGGATATAATCTTATGATTGGTAGATTAGATTAGATTAGATATGGATAGATTAGTGATTTCTAACACCAAGAGAAATAAGAGATTGGTGTTGTTTGTTGCTTGTGTGCAAGAAGCAGGTTGTAGGAGTTGGAGTTTCATTTTAGGAGGTGCAATAGCTAGGATACACAGGGACAACTTTCAAAAACAAGGTATGATAATTTATTATTTCTTGGTGTAAAAGAGATTGCTTGTCTTAGATATAGGAATACCTTAGGAATCTAAACATATTTCTATCTAGGATCAATAGGAAGATCCTAGGGAGATATTATTGTTTATTTAGTGAGATCCCTATGAATCCCCCAATATGGTAGTCAATTCTATTATGGGACAAAATTTCATAGGGATCTCATAGAGTAAACAACAACATCTCCCTAGGAGTTTCCTATTGATCCTAGACAAAAATAAGTTTATATTTCTAAGGTCTTCCTAGATCTAAGACAATAAATCTCTTTTATGCCAAGAAAGGATAGATTATCATACCTTATTTATGAACATTGTTCATGTGTATCCGGATTGTTGCAACTTCATCTCTTTCAACCTACTTCTTGCACACAAGGAACAAACACCAATCTTTTATTTCTCCCAGTGTTAGATATCACTAATCTATCAAGATCTAATATGATCTACTAATCCTAAGATCACATCCAAGCATTTACACAATTAATAAAAAATAATTTGGGGGAAAACCATTGATATATTATATTATCATAAGGAAATTACATCAAATTATCATACCTTTGGATATATATGCAAATCTCCCTTGGCTCCTTGCTCCTTTCTTCTCCTCTACTTCTTGTTTAGGCTAGGCACTCTGATTTCTAGTTGTGATGGATAGGAAATGCTCCTCTGCAAATGGAAAACATAACACTACTCTTCATTCCTCCTCCCCTTGCTCACAACTTTCCTTTGTTATATAGATCCTTGGAGGAGGCTTGGGAGAGTTTCTATATCTTCTATTGATTCGAAAGGATCTTTTACATGAAAATGGTTCAGTTATTATGCATGTGATTATTAACCATTTAGGAAGCTGAATCAAACAGGAAGAATTATAGAAGAAATATAACAACCATATGAACATGTACAGATTTGTAAATAAGAATAAAACAACAAAAAACCATAACACCAATGTGATAACAGAGTTCAACAATCTCGCCTACATCTTTGGGCCTTTGTCTCAATGGGTTAGGCTTTCTTATTTCAGTTCGAAGATTTAGAAGTACATCACATTAGTGCCAAAAGGTTACAAAACTGATCTAGTCTTGTTCTACCAACTCTCTAGAACCCAATAGAAGAAACGACACTCAAATCAGATGACCATAGCTCTCAGAAATGGGCTGCAAAGGTGCACTCCTCAATAGCTTCCCTGCATAAAAATGGCTTTGGCTCAAAAATCTAGTAGAGTAAACCTATTCTGAACCTCCTCCCATGGACTCAAGACAGCCTGGTTTATATAGATCTGAAGTTGGCAATCATATCCCAACTTCCCCCCAATATCCCGCCTCAAAAAGGGCCCAATATCCCCCAATATTGGCCAAAAATCTCCAAAACTGCTCATAAAATCAATTAAAATCACTAAATTAGATAGTGATAAAACCCACTTTTGGAGAAATATTGGGTGCAACCCCTTATGCATTGGCCTTTGGGAATATGGAGGCTTGCCATGTGTCCTAACATTGGTCCTTAGCGTGCTGGCCCCCGAAGACCTTCTCTTGGCCGCATGCTCTTGTGCCATGTGTCCACGGTTTAGCCCTTATTCCTCCATGCACACTCCAACTGGTGTAGCCCATGGTTTAGCCCCTGGTTAGAAAGCTAGCCCGACCGACCGGGGGTAACCCTTATCCCTGTGCTAACAGTATGGTTTCGACCGAGTCATATGGGACGATAACTGTAAATCTTGAAACCAAGGGCTATCTCTTAGAATTCGCGCCAACAGATTTAGTGTAGGCTTAAGGTTCCATTCGTATGGTCATATGCACATGTTGAGGAATGGGGCTAGGCCCGAGCCCTTACTCCGTCGGTTTGAACCAACACTTAAACTTAAATATAAGTTTTTCCCTTTGTATAACAAGGACCACCACGAGGCGGGTTGGCTAGCCCGACCTGCCAAAACGTTAGCCTATACGAGAGGTCACGGGTTCAAAACTCATGGAGTTCAACCAAATTTTCAATAACTTTAACCAATCTATGGGTGCCACATGGCATCCCATGTCTAGGCCATGTGGCACCTTCTCATTCGCCAAGTACATTGCCACGTGTCGATCGTCGATTCACCCAATTGTCTTCAACCTGTACCTACCATGCAAGAACCATGTGTCATATAGATTGTACGGACCTACCACATCATTCATATGGACGTGCCACATGTCACCACTACAAGGCTGACACGTGTCACTCCTTGATTGGTCCCCTATACCTGTCCATGTCACCCATATATATTCCCAGTCACCCTTCCACATGTCACCTCCAGAAGATGCCACATTAATTGTACGATCGTACATCTTGTACAGTCAGCTGCCACATGGCACTGTACAGTCATCATTTTGTTTTTGCCTGTTTGTAAAAATGAACAAATCACCATATCTGGAGAAAATGACGTATGTTTGAGCCTGTTCAAGTTGTGTTGGGTTCGTATCAATGAGGACTATGCACAAGTCCATTTTGAATACATTATGAGAACTTTTATTTTTAGGCCTTTCTGAGCCCTATCAAGCTCCCGGATCCAAATCTGGATCACACCTCCCCACTTTTGCACATGATTTTGGTCACTCTGTTGATGTCTCTACAAGTGATGTATTCAGGCTCCCACAAGGAATTTTTGCCTGAGAAAAGTGACTGTTGTCTTCTTCCAAAAAACATATTTTTAAGATGAGTTCCCAGGTTGCATATATTACAGGGTGCAAACATCCTTCATTCTCGCAGGCAACCCAAACTTAGGGTGCGAACTATTCGCAGTCTGCTCTATAGGTAGGGTGTGAACCTGTTTCAAAGCTTGGAAAAGAGAAGAGGTCACGAAGGTTCTAGAAGGGAATCTTCTAGAAAATGAGTTGGCATTCGCATGGTTGGCATCCTACTAACTTCTCAGATTTAGTGGGATCATTCTCATCCATTTAACCATCTCTCATTCTCCTATATATTGAAAGGTTTCTCATGGAAAAGGTTAAGCTAGATTGAATGAGGAATTGATGAAAGAATTGTGTGAAGAAATCTGTTGGATAGAAGCTTGAAGACTCTATTTGGTCTATCAAGTGGTATTGGACCTTGTTCATGCAAATGTAGAGCAAGTGTGTGTGTTGGAACCAAGGGTCACTAAAAGGAAGCTTGCGACATCAAGACGATATGGTTGTATCTTCTACTTTCATTTAATATAATACAATGGCATGTCCCTTTCCCATAAAATCACTTTTATTTTATTGCATAACTCCTTGATCATATGCATAGGTTGACATTGAATGTACTTTGCTATCTTCACTTTGGTTGGTTTGCGTTGTCTTGGACATGATTTCACAAGATGATGTAGGAGCATCGTTGGCAGGTGCACAGAGGTGGGACCACCCAACATGTGAGAGTTCCTTCGTAACTTCAACGTGAGTAGTCACAAACGATTTCGGGATACACCTCCACACAGCGCCAAAATTCACCTTCAGAGGCACGCTTGAACCGATGTTGGGTTTTTCCCTTTGAAGCAAGTTTTTGAAATTGTAAACAAAGCAGAAGTTTCCACTTCGGCTCTGGAATATGACTAGACTAAGATAGTGTAGGATAAGGTTTAGAGTAGGCAAGTAGCAAGGGAAACCCTAGGAACATTTTGAGTTTATGTAAAAGTTTGTAAGCTAGTTAGCGGCAGGTAGAGGGAAGAGAGGAATTGATCCATGAGAGAACTGTGAGTGAGAAAAAGATATCAGTTTTTGAAGCTACTATATTTTGTATGTATTTAGTAGCTAGTGGGCACTTATGAATAGAACAGAATGGAAAATTGATCCAAATGTGTTGAGCTTGGATTGTGTGTATTTTCCTATCATTTTCTGTTTTGTAAACAAGTGAATGGAACTGTGAGTTGTTCCCAGTTTCAATTGTTTCTCTTCGTTAGGATTTCTGCAAGGTGTGCATTGAGTTAGAGAGAAATGTTGTGGCATTGTTTTCTCTTCATTAGGAGCTCTGTAAGGTGTGCATCGAGCCAGAGAGAAAACGTCGTGGATCTGAGCTATCGAACTCCCTTAGATGCAAGGAGTGCGCAGGAGTCGGAGTTTGAACTAGACAAAGTTCAGGAGGGATAACACTTTGGAAGTGTTGTTGAGATCCAGGAACCCATTCCCTGGGAGGAGCGAAGACTGAATCTTCTTAGACTTAGAAAATATTCTAAGCCGAAATCGAGTAAAATATCAGGAGGAAGAATATCGTCGAGCATTGGACCACGGTGGAAATCCCTATAGACCGTCCGATTGAGGGGAGGAGCGCAGGCTTTAACCCTATATAAATCGAAGAGGAGAATTTGGAGATCTGAACAGACGGTGGAGAATCCTCAAGGAGGAGCACCGAAACCCCGCAGGCCATTGGATCAAGAAGACCTGTGAGGAGGTTAGAGGCGAGAGTTTCTCGACGTTTATTTCAATATTTCAGGGATCGTGAGTTGGAAAGACAAGAGATCTTGTCTTTCAGGATCCTGAATCGTGAAACCGCGAAATCGCTAATCGACCAGGACCATCGATCGCAGGGATTTTCATGAGCCATCGATCGAGCGCCGAGGCATTTTGGTGTTTTGGCTTTTCAGCAACCGGAGACTCCAAGGAGCAGAGACATCCCCTTGTATCTTGATTTTGTGAAACGTGAAATCTAGAAAAGGAATAGGCGTGGGTCATTTCGGCTTTTCGACGACCGGAGACTCCAAGGAGCAAGGATATCCCTTGCATCCAGATTTCGCGAAACGTGAAATCCCGAAGGAACGAGCACTAGACCATTTCGGCATTTCGGCTACCGAAGGTTCGAAAGACCAGAAGACGAGATACTTGACTCATCAAGTCTCGATCCCCGATAAGCGCCTTTTCAGTTTGGCACTTGGTCACATCCCTTGGCCGCGCGCTGTGGGAGCTCACACTTGACACCCGAAAAAGACAACTGAGCATTCGTAAGGGACCTGTGTAATTTTCCAAAGGGTTCTAGTTCATAACCAGAAGAGCCATTTCAGCTCCAGAATTAGAAGATCTCGACCGGGAGGTCGCACAACCCTTAGGAGGGATAGGGGGTCTGCATTAGGTGGTATCATAGCACATTTTTCGTTTGTATATTTCAAGCAAAGGAGGAAAAAGAAGGAGACAGAAAACTCGGAGTTATACTCTGTGTGTGACAGATAGTCAACACAATGTCGCCAAGAAGACGAGATCTACCTTTAGCCAACCGTGTTGTAGAAAGGGAGATGCGAGAGTTTCGTGCCCGAATGGAAGCAATGGAAGCATCACAGAGAAGAGCACCTGACATTGGGGATGTCAGTGATGCGGAAAGTGAGGAGGCTGAGGTTGAAGAAGCTGCAGGAGAGGATGCTGCAGAAGAAAGTTTGTTGAGAGCAGTTGCCAGATTGGGAGGTAGAGCTAAGATAGAGGTCCCCATGTATGAGGGAAATCTAGATGTTGAAGAACTGTTGGACTAGATAAGGTCCATGGACAAACACTTCAACTATGAAGATGTCGATGAGGAAAAGAAGGTGAAGCAGGCAGTCACCAGGCTAAAAGGGCATGCAACACTATGGTGGGACGAACTGTAGGCTGAGAAGAGAAGTAAAAGAAAACAAAGGATAAAGATTTGGGACAGGATGGTAGCCAAACTGAAGGCTAAGTTCATACCCAAAGACTACCAGATCAATCTGTTCAGGAAGCTACAGAACCTGAGATAGAAAGAAATGATAGTCAAGGAGTACACCGAGGAGTTATACAGGCTGAACATCAGAACTGGACAAAGGGAAGGAGACGAAGAAAAAGTCTCCAGATACATAAATGGCTTGAGATATGAAGTCCAGGATGAGATGAGCATGATGTCAGTAAGGATTGTGGAAGATGCATATCAGTTTGCACTAAAGGCAGAGGAAAAGATGGCCAGAAAACAGAACTAGCGAGGAACAGGTAAAATCTCGGTCCCAAACAAAAGCAAGGGATTTAACCGTGACAGAGCACATCAGTATAAGGATGAGGCTGAGAAACCACACATGTCACACACCCACTACGACATAATAAATTTTTCACCTTTTCTCGAGGGACAGAATCCCCGAAGTCCTACGGGGGCTTAGTGCAGGCTATATCTTCCCTTTTCCACCTCCATGTGATCATCGGTTATGACCACCGGCCAAACAACTAGGCACCTTTTCGCATTTCGCAACTCAGTGATATAAGCGAGTCGAGTCTTTCGACTCTGCAAACCCCAAAATGTCGAAATGTCGAAAAGGTTTCGATCAACAATTAGCCACCTGGGCTATGCCTTGGCTCGTATGACCACTTCTCATAAGACCATAGTCTCATTCCCTTAAGGACTTATCAATACGAGAGCCCGACCTCTTGTCAACGGGACTCCCGAATTCCCGATTTCTGAATTCCTGAAATGGGCTTTGTCACATTAGCCCTCCTGGCTATGCCTTGATCCAAGTGACCATTCCTCATAAGACCTCCATCCTATTTCTTTCGGGATGTATCAATATGAGAGCCGACCTCTTAACCTCTCGACTCTTGAAATGACAATTCCCGAAAAGCCGATGTGCCAATGTCCCAACCTCTTCCTTCTTCGTGATTTTGGGTTTCCCAACACCGAAATGTTTGGACCCTTTTTCCTCGGAACTCCCGAAGTTCCGAATTTCGAAATGTCAAAACCCCTCCGATCTCTTCCATGTGTCCTACTCCATCAGACGATCGTGATCCTTTCGGGGTTTATCAATGCGAGAGCCCGGCCTTTTGTCATTGGAACTCCCGAATTCCCGATACCCGATTTGCCGAAATGGCCTTTCCTTTCAATGTTTTTCCCGAAAGCCTGGATTGCTGCCACGTGTCCTCCCTCAGATGGACAGTCCTCGCCATTTCATGATTTCGCGACTTGTGACCCCTAGTGACACAAATCCTCTATCTTCTCAAATCCCCAATATCTGAAATCCTGATGGACTCTCGATCTCTTCCACGTGTCCTCCACGGATGGATGGTCCAGATCGTTTCGGGGCTTCGCCACTCGCGAAGTCAAAAGACTCCTTCCTCTTCTGTTTCCCGATGTCCGAATCCCCAAAATGGGTGATCTCACGACACGTGTCCTCCCTTAATCGGACAGTCCAGATCTATTTCA
The DNA here is from genome assembly GCA_009831015.1 of Picea engelmannii. Lineage (NCBI taxonomy): Eukaryota > Viridiplantae > Streptophyta > Pinopsida > Pinales > Pinaceae > Picea > Picea engelmannii. The sequence goes on along the minus strand of ML818751.1, from coordinate 68,951 downwards.
GGACTTCCACCATGGAGTGTCCTAATCTCTTGTCCTTGAGACCTCCGAAATATCGAAGTCCAAAATCCTGATACCAACTCCTCTTTCGGGACTTTCGCCTATGTTCATGAAGGATTAACCCTCGTGCATCTCCTGACAGATCCAACGGCTGTCGGGTTTTCTGAATAAGATCTGACGGTTCAGATTTGTCCCGTGCTATGCACTTTCCTACTGCTCCTTGGATGTGGAAAACCAACGGTCCAGATCTCTTCCTTTCTGCCACAGAGCGCATCGAGGTTTTGGTTATCGGGATTTCATGACTCGCGATGACCAGGGTTCTTGCCCTTTGATTACCTGAGTGTCAAAATTACGAAACGCTTACCGACCGCCACGTTCCCTTATAAAAGGATGGTCCAGATACTCCCACGGACCTTGGGGATCTACGGTCCCGATTTCTTCGCTACTCACGAAGATAAAAGAAAAGGGTTAAGGAATTTAACACCCTCGTTTTTTCCTCCAATCTAACGGTCATGACTGACTGCAGATCTTCCAACAGGATCTCGTTCGTCAATCTATACTTATCCCTACGCTGCCATTTTGGGGTTTCACGGATCCGGGTTTCGAGAATTGCGAGTGTGAGAGGACTCGCGCTTTAGGTACCCCTGGTGCCGAAATGTCAAAATGTCAGGATTTTAAGAGGCCCATTCTTCCTCGTACAGGATGGCTAAGACTTGCACCACCAAATCCTCTTTCAGGTTCTTGGTGAGATTTCCAGAGAGGGTATCTCCGTGGAGAGATCTATTCCAGGTATTCTCGGAGACGAATAAGGGCATAGATTTCCCGAAAGCAGACTTGAAGTCCCAATTTAGTTCAATATACGTATATATAAATCTATCTATAAACATAAGCCATACGTAGTCTTTTCATTATAAGCATGCAACCACCATTTCTGGTCAGAATACCACACAGATAGTCTTATACTGAAACCATTTATAATTGCACAGACTATGATCATAAATGTCAGAATATACATTTCAAGATGCAAGATATAAAACACTTATTAGAAATAGCACCAGATGTGATTGCAACTGTTGAGAGGGGTGCTCGTTTCCACCCAACTGTAGGCTCAGTGACTCCCAACGGATTTACCACTAGCCACCCCCGAGCGGAGACCACGATGCTGTGAGACTGAGTCTCTGTTTTTCCAATGACCGAGAATGAAGGTTACTCTCCTTCTTCTCTGCTATCACTCACTCTGTATTTTTCCAAAGTTCTTTTCCTTCTTCTCTTTCCCTTGTGTCTGCCCCTTGATCACACACTCTTCCTGCCTTTTCTCCTTTCGGCGAGGTTGCGTGTGGCATGATCTTCCTCGTGGTGGTCAGGTCTGAGGACTCTATGGATGGGCAGTTCACCCCCATCCCTCATTACTCATGAGGAGCCATTTACCTACCAACCTAGTGAGTCATTTAATTCGGGGCCAGCGAGCCGCTCTTGGTTTTTCGGGCCAGTGAAGTCCAAATACAGTATTGGTTTCGGTGGAAGTTAACGCCACCATTCCAGGTGCCTTCCACCACCTTTCTTCAACCATCGTGGTCTCTTTTTCAACACATCCCCTCTCAGCATTCTTGCAATATATATATTCATAATATTATTCACATTCATCAACCTTTTTCACAAGGTTTATTCACATCACACATTCACATTTCTGAGTTTGCCACAATACTTGGCCAGTATAGTTATTTTTACAGACTGGGGGAAACAGGGTGTTACAATTCCCTCCCCCTTAAAGGAACATCATCCTCGATGTTCTATCTATCAACTTGNCGGTTCCAGAGCGGGGTTTCCTTTCTGTCCAGTATGCATTGAGGTTCTGGTAGAAATTATCCCTCCGGTTCCACCTGGATCACAGACCAATCAATTATATGGTTAGCATCATATACATATTTTTTCAATAATGAGACATGGAAAACATTATGTGCTTTGACTGTGGGAGGAAGTGCTAGCCTATAGGCTACAGGTCCCACTCTATCTAGAACCTCAAAGGGTCCACAATACTGAGGTGCCAACTTGGCACAAGCTCCCATTTTTAGAGAACTCTTCCTGGGTCTAACTCTGAGATATACATGGTCTCCTGCTTTGAACTCTCTTGGAGTTCTCTTTTGGTCGGCATAGATTTTCTGTCGGTTCTGAGAAACCTTCAAGTTTTGTTTTATCTGAGTCACCTGTTGTTCCATTTCTTTCAACATGTCGGGTCCAAAAGAAATCTTGTTTACAGGATTACTCCAGCTGACTGGAGTGTTACATGGTCTACCATAGAGGACTTCGAAGGGACTCATCTTTAAGGATGCTTGGTAGCCATTGTTGTAGGCGAATTCTACCAGTGGCAGGTAGTCTTCCCACTTCTTGGGTTGATGCATTACATGCATTCTTAGCATGTCTTCAAGTATTTGGTTCATTCTTTCTGTCTGTCCATCAGTTTGAGGGTGATAGGCGATGCTAAACAACAATTTGGTCTCTAAACCAGCCATCAGTGATTTCCAAAAGTTGGAAGTAAATTTCGTGTCTCTATCGAACACGATCTCTTTCGGCGTACCATGCAGTCTGAATATCTCGTTAATGAATACCTAGGCGATATTGATTGCTTTGCAATTTGATTTGACAGGGATGAAATGAGCAGACTTGCTCAATTTATCCACCACTAACATAATGGCAACGTTTTGTTTGGTCGATGTTGGTAATCCAGTGATGAAATCCATGGAGACGGTTTCCCATTTCCATTTTGGGATTGGTAAAGGTTGCAATAACCCTACTGGGTGTTAGTGTTCTGCTTTAACCTATTGGCACTCTATGCATTTGGCCAAGTACTCGGCTATGTCTTTCTTCATTCCAGGCCAATAGAATTGTTTCCTGGTGGCCCTGATCATCTTCTGGTATCCTGGATGACCAAAATAGGGTCTTTTATGTAGTTCATCCAGTATGAACCTCTTCAAGTCGTAACAATCTGGAATATAAAATATGCTTCTATAAGTGAGCAGACCTCCTTCGGTCATATGGTAGCCTTCATATTTTACTCCAGTGGGTTCCTGATGTAGGTACATGGTCATGGTCTGGACGAAGGGATCTGTTTCTTGTTCATTTCTGATTCTTCCTTTGACATCTGTCTCGCAGGTGTTCACCGCTGCCAGGTGAATTTTTTTCATACTTCTGCTAAGGGCATCAACCACCCTATTTTCCTTTCCTTTAATGTGTTTGATCTCGAAATCAAACTCGCTAAGGAGGTCCATCCACCTAGCTTGTCTAGAATTGAGCTTTGGTTGATCAAAAAAATATCACAATCCACAATTATCTGTCATAAGTACAAATTTTCTTTCCAGGAGGTAATGCTTCCACATTTTCAAGGCATGCACTATGGCAGCCAGTTCTAGATCATGGGTCACATAATTGACTTCGTGCTCATTCAATTTTTGGGATTCATAGTAGATCACACTTCCTCCCTACATAAGGACTCATCCGAGCCCTTCCTTACAGGCATCTGTGCACACGAGGAAGTTAGCTTTTAGATCAATGATCTTCAGCATGGGTGCATGGGTTAGTAGATGTTTCAGGGTTTGAAATATTTCTTCGCATTTCTGTGTCCACGGGAATTTTGTCCCCTTCCTCTAGAGGGCAGTGATTGGACAACCAATCTTGGAGAATCCTTTTATAAATCTCCTATAGTATCCTGCTAATCCCATAAAGGACCTGATATCTGAAACATCCTTTGGGGTAGGCCATTCCATGATAGACCTGATTTTGTCAGGGTCTACCGCTACTCCTTTGGAGAGAACATGGCCTAAGTAATGTATTTTCTTCTAGAATAATTCACATTTGCTTAATTTGGCATAGAGATTATGTTCTCTTAGCACTTGTAGCACAAGTCTAAGATGCTCTTCATTCTCTTTTCTGTTCTTGGAGTAAATTAATATATCGTTAATAAAAACAAGCACAAATTTTTCTAGGAACTTGCTGAGTACATTGTTCATCAAGCACATAAAAGTGGCAGGGGCATTGGTCAACCCAAATGGCACTACCACAAACTCATAGTGGCCATACCTCGTTCGGAAGGCAGTTTTATGGATGTCTTCACCCTTGATTCGGACTTGATGGTATACCGACCTCAAATCAATCTTTGAGAAAATAAACGCACCCCCCAATTGATCAAACAGGTCATCGATCTTGGGCAAGGGGTACTTGTTCTTTATAGTTACCTTATTGAGTTGCCTATAATCTATACACAGTCTAAGGGTACCGTCCTTCTTTTTCATGAACAGGTCTGGTGCTCCCCATGGAGACACGCTGGGCTGAATATAGCCTTTATCCATCATTTATTTTAATTGCAACTTGAGTTCAACTAACTTGGGTGTGCTAATCCGGTAGGGTGTCCTAGACACCGGCACCACTCCTGGTGCAAGTTCTATCGAGAAGTCAATGTCCCTTCTCAGAGGTGAACCCGATACCTCTTCCAGAAACACATCTATGTATTCTCTCAAGATAGGGTGATCGTCAGGGCTTGGTTTGTCACCTTTGATTGTTTTCAACACCTGTATTGCATATAGGGGACATCCCTTTCGGCAATACTTTCTCATTTGCAGAGCTGATATTTGTCTCACCGAGACAGGTTTTCGGATCCCTTGAAGGGTTATCTTTTTCCCTTCTTTACTTACACATTCTAAGGTTTTATGGTAACAGTCCAATTTGGCTTTATGGGCGGCTAGCCAGTCCATACCAATCAGCAAATCATATGATCCCAGGGGTAATAAGTTAAGGGTTCTTTGGGTGGGGAATCTACCCAACATCAATTGGTAGGCTGGTATAACCTCTGCTACCCTTCTTTTGGTGCCAGTGGCTAACTGTACCAACCATGGCTTGGTATGTTTTTGTGGCTGTAGTTTACACTTATCAACATTTTTAGGGACTATATAACTCAAATTTGAACTAGGGTCAATCAAAACAGACACTAGATGGTTGGAAATCATACCTTCTATTTCCACCACTGAAGCTTGGTGGTCAGCTTGGTTATTATCCAAGGCTGCATAAATTTGTGTCACACTCCTGGCCACATCATTGATGGTAGTAGCTTCCTGGATGTTATAAATCCTCTGACTATTCTATTGTCAGTATGGACAGTCTCTCAATATATGTTCTTCCCCGCAACCCTAGCATTTCAAAGGTTCTCTCTTTGGGTTATCAATCTTCACTGATATGGGTCCAGAAGTTTTATTTCCGCTCAAGGAGGGAAAATTTTGCTGGTGCATACTCCAAGCTGGGAAGCTCATTCTTGGGTTCTTCTTATAGTTCTTAAATCCTAGGGATTTAATCCCCTTTTTCTGAAATCTTGAACTATTCTTTTGTTTCCATCCTTCGCGAGGTTTTGCTCGATGCCCAAACTATTCATGACAATAGGTTTCCTTTCGAATAGTGCCTTCTAGAGTCTTTGGCTCATCAAATTCAATTCTATTCCGATAGTCCTTAGGTATTCCACTGATGAAGCATTGCACCTTTGCCTTTTTTCCTTTTATATAAGGTACATACTTCAACAAATTGAGGAATTTGTTGACATATTCTTCTATAGTGAGTTTTCCCAGTTTGAGTTCATAAAACTCTTTGATCTTCTTGTCGAAATATTTTTCCAACAAATACTTCTTCCGGAAGTATTTCTCAAACTACTTCCAGGACAGGTCCTCTTTACGAACCCCTTTCACGTTCTTAAGGTCTTCCCACCAAATGGAAGCCTTTCTGTTCAATTTGAAGGTGGCCACTCGGGCCTTCATATTTTCTGAAACGTCATGGACTCTGAAATACTTCTTTAGTCCAAGCAACCAAGCCTCTGCTTCCTCTCCCTTCTTTATTTCACCGTCGAAGGAGGGTGGTTTGGATTTTATGAATTCTTCAAATTTTTGACCTTTGGAAGAATTGTGCTTCTTCTGTTTCCTTTGGAAATAGGAACTGGTTCTGCTGCTAGAAGAGCCCTCTGAATCTCCAGCTTCCTTCTCAGAGGAATCATCTGACGCTTTTCCTTTACCTCTGGGGTGAACCTTTTTCGAGGTGCTCCTCTCAATGTGGCCACTGATATGACCATGTTTCTGAGTTTTAGGTTCATGCTACATTTTTCTTTGTAGATCGGATAAACTCTGCAGTAAAACTGCATTAATTTCTGATTACTTTTCTTCTTCTTTCATCATCCTTTCATTGTCAGCCTTGCAGCTTTGTAATTCGACCATGAGACTCCTCACAGTCTTGGCTAGATCTGGAGGGGTCCCTACTACCCTCCTTTCGTCAGACTCTTCGTCTCTATTGTGGGAGCCTTCCCCCACTTCATGGTGAATCACCATCCTATACATCTAAAATTTCCCACGGTTAATCTTCCGCTTGTGTACAAAAGGAAAAACACTGGTTGTTAGTCAATATTTATATTTATTTATAACCAATGCATAATTCATATTTTCACATGTACACACACACAATAGGGTTTTTTTTCATTCTTAACTTCGTCTTTTGATTAGGAAGGTTAAGACAGGAGGTCACTCCTTTTAGGAGTGTTTCGAAAGGAGCTTACGCACAACTCGTTCATGAGCCCAAGCAGGCCAAGTGTTGTAACCATGCTCTGATACCAATTTGTCACAAACCCACTATGGCATAATAATTGTTTTTCCTTTTCTCGAGGGACAGAATCCCCGAAGTCCTACGAGGGATTAGCGCAATATAGCTCTTCCCTTTTCCACCTCCATGTGATCGTCGGTTATGACCATCAGACAAACAACTAGGTGCCCTTTCTCATTTCGCGACTCATCGATATAAGCGAGTCGAGTCTTTCGACTCTGCAAACCATGAAATACCGAAATTCTGAAAAGGTTTCGATCAGCAATTAGCCCCCTCGGCTATGCCTTTTCCCGTATGACCACTTCTCATAAGACTGTAGTATTATTCCCTTCGGGACTTATCAATACGAGAGCTCGACCTCTTGTCAATGGGACTCCCGAATTCCCGATTTCCGAATTCCCGAAATGGCCTTTGTCACATTAGCCCTCCTGGATATGCCCTAATCCAAGTGACCATTCCTCATAAGACCTCCGTCCTATTTCTTTCAGTATTTATCAATACGAGACCCCGACCTCTTGGCCTCTTGACTCCTGAAATGTCGATTCCCAAAAAGTCGATGTGCCAATGTCCTGGCCTCTTCCTTCTTCGCGATTTCGGGTTTCTCAACAACGAAATGTCTGGACCCTTTGTCCTCAGAACTCCCAAAGTTCCAAATTCCAAAATGTCAAAACCCCTCCGATCTCTTCCATGTGTCCTACTCCATCGGACGATCGTGATCCTTTTGGGGTTTATCAATGCGAGAGCCCGACCTTTTGTCAACAGAACTCCTGAATTCCTGATACCCGATTTGCCGAAATGGCCTTTCCTTTTGGGGTTTTTCCCAAAAGCCTAGATTTATGCCACGTGTCCTCCCTCAGATGGAAGGTCCTCGTTGTTTCACAATTTCATGACTTGTGACCCCCAGTGACACAAATCCTCTATCTTCTCGAATCCCCAATATCTAAAATCCCGATGGACTCTCGATCTCCTCCATGTGTTCTCCATGGATGGACGGTCCAGATCATTTCGGGGCTTCGCCACTTGCGCAGTCAAAAGACTCCTTCCTCTTATGTTTCCTGATGTCCGAATCCCCAAAATGGGTGATTTCATGACACGTGTCCTCCCTTAATTGGACGGTCCAAATCTATTTCGGGACTTCCACCATGGAGTGTCCCGATATCTTGTCCTTGAGACCTACGAAATCTCAAAGTCCGAAATCCTGATACCAACTCCTCTTTCAAGAATTTCACCTCTGTTCATGAATGCTTAACCCTCATGCATATCCTAACAGATCCAACGACTGTCGGGTTTTCTTACTAAGATCTGATGGTTCAAATCTGTCCCATGCTGTGCACTCTCCTGCTGCTCCCTAGACGTGGAAAACCAACAGTCCAGATCTCTTCCTTTCTTCCACAGAGCGCATCGGGGTTTCGTTTATCGGGATTTCGCGATTCGTGATGACCAACGTTCTTGCCCTTTGATTCCATGAGTGTCAAAATGCCAAAACACTTATCGACCACCACGTGCCCTTATAAAAGGACGGTCCAGATACTCCCATGAACCTTGGGGATCTACGGTCCCGATTTCTTCACTACTCACAAAGATAAAAGAAAAAGGTTAAGGAATTTAATGCCCTTGTTTGTTCCTCCAATCTAACAATCGTGACTGACCACAGATCTTCTGACAGGATCTCATCCATCAATCGATACTTATCCCTATGCTGCCATTTCGAGGTTTCATGGATCGGGGTTTCGACAATTGCGAGTGTGAGAGGACTCGTGCTTTAGGTACCCCGGGTGCTGAAATGCCGAAATGTCGAGATTTTAAGAGGCCCATTCTTCCTCGTACAGGATGGCTAATACTTGCACCACCAAATCCTCTTTCAGGTTCTTGGTGAGCTTTCCAGAGAGGGTATCTCGGTGGAGAGATCTATTCCGGGTATTCTCGGAGCTGAATAAGGGCATAGATTTCTCAAAAGCAGACTTGAAGTCCCAATTTAGTTCAATATACATATATATAAATCTATCTATAAACATAAGCCATACGTAGTCTTTTCATTATAAGCATGCAACCACCATTTTTGGTCAGAACACCACACAAATAGTCTTATACTGAAACCATTTATAATTTCATAGACTATGATCATAAATGTCAGAATATACATTTCAAGATGCAAGATGTAAAACACTTATCAGAAATAGCACCATATGTGATTGCAACTACTAAGAGGGGTGCTTGTTTCCACCCAACCATAGGATCAGTGACTCCCAACGGATTTACCACTAGACACCCCCGAGTTGAGACCACGATGTTGCGAGACTGAGTCTCTGTTTTTCCAGTGACTGAGAACGAAGGTTACTCTTCTTCTTCTCTGTTATCACTCACTCTGTATTTTTCCAGAGTTCTTTTCCTTCTTCTCTTTCCCTCGCGTCTTCCCCTTGATCGCACACTCTTCCTGCCTTTTCTCCTTTTAGTGAGGTTGCGTGTGGCACGATCTTCCTCCCAGTGGTCAGGTCTAAGGACTCTACGGATGGGCGGTTTACCCCCATCCCTCATTACTCATGAGGAGCCATTTACCTACCAACCTGGCAAGTCATTTAATTCGGAGCCAGTGAGCCGCTCTTGGTTCTCCAGGCCAGTGAAATCCAAATACGGTATTGGTTTCGGTGGAAGTTAACGCCACCATTCCAGGTGCCTTCCACCACCTTTCTTCATCCATCATGGTCTCTTTTTTAGCACATCCCTTCTCAGCAGTCCTGCAATATATATATTCATAATATTATTCACATTCATTGACCTTTTTCACAAGGTCCATTCACATTTCTGAGTTTGCCACAATACTTGGCTAGTATAGTTATTTTTATAGACTGGGGGAAATAGGGTGTTACAACACAATCACTCAGAATGAGGAGGAAGTTCATGAGGAAGACATAATGGTGGAAGAAACTCTTCTAGAGGAAAAGGCAGAGGAGGAGTATTGTGTTATAACGGTGGAAAGATAGGGCACATGTCTTGGGATTGTCCTGAGAAGAAGAAGGAAGGAGGAGAAGCTCACATTTCATAAGTAAGGAAAAGAGATGTTGAATCAGAAGGGGTAGAGGATGGATCATCCCTGATGTTGAGAAAAGTTCTCTTAAAACCAGAGGCAGAGATTGAGAATCCAGTGCAGAGAAATAATCTCTTCAGGACAGCTTGCAAGACTAAGGATAAAGTATGCAAGGTGATCATTGACAGTGGGAGCACTGACAATCTAGTATCTACAGATATGGTGTAGAAATTGAAGCTGAAGACAACTGCACATCCAAGGCCATACAAAGTCTCATGGCTGCAAAAAGGACACCAGCTAATGATTACTAAACAATGCCTGGTTGAAATTAAAATATGAGGATATAAAGATGAAATCACATGTGATGTAATTCCCATGGACATATGTCACATTTTGTTGGGAAGACCATGGAAGTATGACATAAATGTCATTCATGATGGGAGGAAGAATACATACACATTGGAGAAGAATGGTAGAATGCATATGTTGTTGTCGATGGAGGAGAAGAAAGCGAAAGAGGAAGCCAACACAAGCATACTTCTCATGAGAGGGAAGGAACTCCTGAAATAAGTCAAGGAAGAAGAAGAGATGCAGTTCGCTGTGGTGAGGAAGCCAAAAGTCATCCTTACAAGTACATCAGTGAATGATCTACTTGAAGAAGTTCAGGAGCTACTCGATAATTTTGCTGATATAGTGGTGGATAAGCTGCCAAACTCATTGCCACCCATCAGGAGTATCAGTCATCATATCGACTTGATACTAGGAGCAAGCCTTCCAAACAAGGCAGCGTACATATTAACACCTCGAGAAAATGAGGAGGTGAAGAACCAAGTCCAAGAGTTGCTGGATAAGGTTTTAGTCAGAGAAAGTTTGAGCCCATGCGCAGTACCAACTGTGTTAAGCCCAAAGAAAGATGGAGGATGGAGAATGTGAATAGACTCGAGAGCCATAAACAAGATCACCATCAGGTACAGATTTATTTTACCATGAATGGATGACTTAATGGATTGCTTAAGTGGAGCAAATTTCTTTTCTAAGACAGATCTAAAAAGTGGATATCACTAGATCAGGATGAGAGAGGGTGATGAATGGAAAACAACCTTTAAGATGAATGAAGGCCTATATGAGTGGCTAGTTATGCCATTTGGCTTAATGAATTCCCCAAGCACTTTTATGAGGCCAATGAACGAAATTCTGAAAGATTTCATTTGCAAGTGCGTGGTTGTATATCTGGAGGATATACTAGTCTTTAGCAGGACTAAAGAGGAGCATTTGAGACACCTAATGCTAGTAATGAGGAGGCTACAATAGGAGAAGTTGTTGATCAATTTGAAGAAATACTCTTTTATGAAGACAAAAATCATTTATTTGGATTCTGTGATCTCTTCGAATGAACTGAAGATGGATCCAGAGAAGGTGAAAGAGATCATAGAATGGTCATCACCAAGGAGCATGTTCGAGGTAAGGAGCTTTCATGGTTTAGCAAGTTTTTATAGAAAGTTCATTAGAGACTTCAGTGGGATTTGTGCACCAATGATGGATACAGTGAAGAAGCGGCACAAGTCTTTTAAATGGACAAAGGAGGATGGAAAGAGATTCAATATACTGAAGGAGAAGATAACAGAATGACCAATTATGATCTTGCCGAATTTCGAAAAGACATTTCAGGTAAGATGTGACGCAAGTGGAGTTGCAATAGGAGCAGTTATGAGTCAGGACAATCGACTTGTTGCCTATTTCAGAGAGAAGTTGAATGAGACTAAGAGGAAATACTCCACATATGACAAGGAGTTCTATGCCATAATTCAAGCATTGAAGAAATGGAGGCATTATCTTGTCCCGCAAGAATTTGTCTTGTACAACGATAACCAAGCTTTACAATTCATAACCCGACAAGAAAAAATGAATCAGAGACATGCAAAATGGGTTGAATTTATGCAAAATTTTACTTTTGTCATAAAACATATTGCTGGGAATACTAACAAGGTTGTTGATGCGTTAAGTAGGAGATGTTTAATTCTGCAGGAATTCCAGGTGGAGACCTTGGGGTTTGAACACCTTAAGGATATGTATTGTGATGATACAGATTTCAAGGAGGCCTACAAAGCATGTACAATCCATGTACTGAGAGATAGAAGCCAGTGGACAGAGTATATGGTTTAGGAATGATTGTTGTTCAAAGGAAATCAATTGTGCATACCAAGATGCTCAATGAGGGACAATCTTCTGAAGGAGAAGCATAGTGGAGGATTGGCTATACATTTCGGCCATGATAAAATGTTTGCACAGTTGAGCAGCTCAACTATTGGCTAGGTATGAGAACAGACATGATAAAGTTGGTGAACATATGTAGAATCTACCAACATGCAAAGGGGAAAAGACAGAACACTGGATTGTATCAACCATTGCCAATACCAGAGAGGCCTTGGGATGCAATAAGCATGGATTTTGTGTTGGGATTGCCAAGAACACAAAGAGGATTTGACTCCATATTTGTGGTGGTGGATAGGTTTTCAAAGATGGCACATTTCATCCCATGCTAGAAGACCAGTGATGCAACACATGTTGCAAATCTGTTTTTCATAGAAGTTGTGAGACTTCACGGCCTACCCAGGAGCATTGTCTCAGACAAAGACACAAAATTTGTTGGTCACTTTTGGAGGACGTTGTGGAAGAAGATGGGGATAGATTTGTCCTTCAGCTCATCTTATCACCCTCGGACAGATGGGCAGACTAAGGTGGTAAATAGAAGTTTGGGGAACTTATTGAGAAGTTTGGTTACTGAACATCATAACCAGTGGGATCAGATTCTGCCACAAGCAGAATTTTCATACAATGAATCACCAAACAGAAGCACTGGGAGGATCCCATTCCAAATAATCTATGGAATGCAACCTAGGGGAGTGTCTGAGTTAAGGGACTTGGAACAGGGAGAGATCAGAAGTGCTGGAGAAGAGGATTTTGCTGCTGAGATGCAAAGACTCCATAGTCATATCAAAGAACAATTACAGAGTTATAACCAAAAATACAAGCACAAAGCTGATCAGCATCGCAGAGAACTTCAATTTGAAGTGGGAGATCAGGTTTTGGCACATCTCAGAAAGGAAAGGTTCCCTAGGGGAACATAGAACAAGTTGAAGATGAAAAAGATAGGACCCTGTAAGATCTTGAGGAAGTTTGATGCAAATGCCTATGAGATTGAGCTGCCAGATGGTGTGGCCATTTCACCCATATTCAATGTTTCAGACCTGTATCCTTACAGGAAAGATGACATAGAAATATCAGAAGATCAAGGAAAGATTCAGTGGGAGAAGCAGATGCCCATGGAAGAGAAGCTATAGATGGAGAAGATTCTGGATCAGAGGATTGGCAAGAAGACCAGGAGGAAGACTTATTTTGAGTATCTAGTCAAATGGAAGGGACGCCCAATAGAAGACACTAGTTGGGAAAATGACGCTGCTATCCAGAAGTAGGGAAAGTCAGTAGAGGATCTCATGGACAATAGTCCATGAATTTTGGTCAAGGGGAGTATGATGCAGGAGCATCGTTGGCAAGCGCGTAGGGGTGGGACCACCCAACATGTGAGAGTTCCTTCAAAACTTCAACATGAGCAGTCACGAACGATTTTGGGATCCGCCTCCACACAGCGTTGAAATTCACCTTCGGAGGCACGCTTGAACCGGTGCCGGGTTTTTCCCTTTGAAGCAAGTTTTTGAAATTGTAAACAAAGCAGAAGTTTCCACTTCAGCTCTGGAATATGACTAGACTAAGATAGCGTAGGATAAGGTTTAGAGTAGGAAAGTAGCAGGGGAAACCCTAGGAACATTTTAAGTTTATGTAAAAGTTTGTAAGTTAGTTAGCAGCAGGTAGAGGGAAGAGAGGAATTGATCCATGAGAGAACTATGAGTGAGCAGAAGATCTCAGTTTTTGAAGCTACTGTATTTTGTATGTATTTAGTAGCCAGTGGAAACTTATGAATAGAACAGAATGGAAAATTGATCCAAATGTGTTGAGCTTGGACTGTGTGTATTTTCCTGTCATTTTCTCTTTTGTAAACAAGTGAATGGAACTATGATTTGTTCCTAGTTTTAATTGTTTCTCTTCGTTAGGAACTCTACAAGGTGTGCATCGAGCCAGAGAGAAATGTTGTGGCATTGTTTTCTCTTCATTAGGAGCTCTGAAAGGTGTGCATCTAGCCAGAGAGAAAACATCGTGGATCTGAGCTATCGAAGTCCCTCAGACGCAAGGAGTGCACGGGAGTTGGAGTCTGAACTAGACAAAGTTCAGGAGGGATAACACTTCGGAAGTGTTGTCGGGATCCAGAAACCCATTCCCTGGGAGGAGCGAAGACCAAGTCTTCGCAGACTTAGAAAACCTTCTAAGTCAAAATTGAGTAAAATCTCAAGAGGAAGAACATCGTCAAGCGTTGGACTGTGGTGGAAATCCCCACAAACCGTCCAATTGAGGGGAGGAGCGCAGGCTTTAACCCTGTATAAATCGAAGAGGAGAATTCAGAGATTCGAACAAATGGTGGAGAATCCTTGAGGAGGAGCACCGAAACCCCATAGGCCATTGGATCAGGAGGATCTGTGAGGAGGTTAGCGGCGAGAGTTTCTCGATGTTCATTTCAGGATTTCGGGGACCGTGAGTTGGAAAGATAGAAGATCTTGTCTTTCAGGATCCTGAATTGTGAAACCGTGAAATCGCGAATCGACCAGGACCGTCGATCGCAGGGATTTTCGTGAGTCGTTGATCGGGCGCCAGGGAATTTTGGCGTTCTGGCTTTTCGACAACCAGGGACTCCAAGGAGCAGAGACATCCCATTGTATCTTGATTTCGCAAAACACGAAATCCTGAAAAGGAATAGACGCGGGTCATTTTGGATTTTCAGCGATCAGAGACTCCAAGGAGAAAGGATATCCCTTGCATCCAGATTTCATGAAACACAAAATCCTGAAGGATCGAGCACCGAACCATTTCAGCATTTTGGCTACCAGAGGTTCGAAAGACCAGAAGACGGGATACTTGACTTGTGAAGTCCCGGTCCCTGATAAGCACCTTTTCGGCTTGGCACTTGGTTAGAGCCCTTGGCCGCACGCTGTGGGAGCTCACGCTTGGCGCCTGAAAAAGACAACTGAGCATTCGTAAGGGACCTGTGTAATTGTCTAAAGTTTTCCAGTTCGAAACCAGAAGAGCCATTTCAGCTCCAGAATTAGAAGATCCTGACCGGGAGGTCGCGCAGCCCTTAGGAGGGATAGGGGTTCTACATCACAAGAGCATCAGAGTGAAGCGGGAACAATAGAGACCTGAGAAAGAGATATAAAGGTATGTCACTCATTCCTTCTTAGTAGTAGATTCAATGACTGCAACTTAGAGAAAGAGTCATGTCCTGTCCTGTTTTGTTCTAGATCCAGGTGGATCTAGGGAGATCTGTTAGTGTCCATACCTACCGATTTATCCGATAACAAAATTGGCGACTCCACTAAGGATACAACCCATTTTGGTGGTTTTTATCTGGCCATTTTCTCTTGACCTACCCTTTTTCATTCCCAATCAATCTCTGAATCTTAAGGAGATCCTCACAGACTCCCTGGATCCAGAAGTTCCCTCAAAAGTTCTGCCATTTTCCAAAATTTGCTTGATTACAGACCTTCTCGCACTGCACCTCTCTATAGTCTGCGAGAATCACTGAAGTTCTCACCCTAGTGTTTAGTTCAGTGTGAACTTCTCACAACCTGCCTATGTCTAGCCTGCGAGAATCCTTAATTCTCGCACTATACCCCACTGTCAGATTGCAAACTCACTTGTAAAAATTTTGGATTAAGTCTTTTGTGTCTTCAGATGCCCAGATTGGTTGGTGTGTCTGGAAAGAACTTCTTTGGCTAGTGATTGAATGTTTCTTGACTTCAAATCTCATGAATGATTAGTTTTCATAAATCAAAATCTCTTCTTGATCATTTTTTCTCAATTTTTACCTCTTGACCTTTTCTTAACAAGGGTATAATCTTCGATTCTCAAATCCGAGTGCTTGTTTGGTCGGGAGCCTTTGATTGGATTAAAAGTTGAGATTAATTGTCCTTTTCAATTGATTATTACTTGGAAAATTGTTACCCATGTGCATTTCAAGAGACTGGTCTTGTCCGTTTGTTATTTTTATCTTCATTGAAAGATTGATTTGGGTGTTTGTTGTGTATTTCTATTTCATTGGTTGCTTACTTTTTCTTAGTTCCATCCTTGTTGCTTGGTTTCTAATAAAAAATTAAAGACATTTTCTTTTTTTTTAAGCAACCTTTTATTCGAAAAATATGGGCATTCAAGTATTGAAAGACAACGAATAGGGAATTTTCATTGTTCATGATTGTTTGATATTACATTTCAGAGAAGAACATACATCGTAGTTCACATTGTTCCAGAAAACTTCCTCTTTCCCTTCTGTAAATAGGATTCATCGAAAAAAATTTGTATCATTCATCCCTATTTACGCATTGTTGGGTCAGATTCTCACACAACATCAGTTTCATTTCCATCTCCTTTTTGCGTAACAGTAACGTTTAATAATATTGCGCAACTGTAAAATTCAACTAGTAACTTTTTCTAGGGCTCTTTTACACCAATATTAGCTAGGCTAGAGATTTGGAATAGGCAGTGAGACACACTCTCCAAAGCACAAAACACACAATAGTATCTTGTGATAAGGAGTGTCAAATTCCATTTGCATCATTTTGTATTGGGAAGCCCTTCTCACACAAGGGTCAAACCTGAGGTCACGTTGAGATTGACAGAGTTACTCACCCTGCTTTGTTGATCTCGGCGTAGAGATTGCACGTATTACGTGGGTCACTTGAAGGTATACCCACAATGATGAGTGGAAGCCTCTCAAGTTGATTTTGAGATAGATACCCTTCCCTTCCATGTGGATCAGACTATTGACTGTTCCCCCAGACATCATTGTTGTTGGTGGTAACCTCAGTAGCCTATCTTCTTAGGGTCTTACACAAGGTGACTCTGAAGGGGTAAGTCTTCACGGTACCTGGAATCGACGTTGGCCAGACTCACTCGGGCTCCTTGGAGGGTATACCCACGATTGTGTGTGGGATATTGCACCAAGGTATAAGTCCATTAAGCAGGTCGTCAACGTAACTTTTCCACCTTGGCCCAGCCCCTTCTTGTCTCGTCGTTGCGACGTTGGATTTCATCACCAACTAGTGACTTTGGAATTGGAAGGTCTTGTTTGCTTGGTTTTTCTTCCTAGATTTTACTAGCACGTGCTATTTGTTTACCCAAGTTGACCATAAAATTTCTTTCATAAGATTCTAACTTGATCACAATTGACCCTCCATGCCGTTCATGTAGAATGCAATGCCTACCCCCAGAAGATCTGGAAGGTTCTCAACCCTTGCCTACCAACTCACTAGAGGGCTCTCCTCAACAGAGTGAAGTCCAAGACGTTGCCACTCCACAAGGGGAAAGAACTAACTCTTTAGAACAGTTCTAAATTACCAATTCTCAAGAGGACTTCCGACTTCCTCCCGACTCCAAGAGATGTATTATTCGAGTGAATTCTTCTGAAGATATAGTTGTTTAGTCTTCTGGATTACCAACTGGACCTTTCATAGGACATGAGGGTCAAGATCCTTTTTGAACTACTGGCATTTTTAGACGGGATTTGTTTGGCTCAGGAGCAGGAGTTGATATCACTGTCACACCTGAGCTGCCTGAAACATCTAATCCAGATGCAATACCTTTTACTACTGCCTATTATTTTCCTGGTATAGACGCTCCGCCAACTAACCACATCTTGACTATCCCTCTATAAACGGTCCATTACACAATGGTCTCAAATGCTACGAATCCTCACACTGGGATTATAGTGGCTAGCCAAGCCCCCATTGGCACACTGCTCTCGCCCAGATTCACCCCAACACTTCCGCCCGAATATCATGTGTTGAATGCTTTTATTCCCGCTCCTACACAAATCTCATCTGGGACTCCTGGAATTTCCACTCCCTCTCGGCACCATATCGTTCCCATTTTCATTCCAACACTTCCTCGACCCCCTTTCAGAGGACCTCTTCCATACTCTATCGGAGGCACCAACCCTAGTGGCACCATCCTGTCTTTCACACCTAATTACCAAATTCTTGTACATGGAAAATTTCACCAAGGAGGCCAAACCCAATCCCCTTTTGCAGGACAAATCCCAATTGGGATGCAACCCCCGATTGGAGGGAAACCCCCACCGAACCTGCCCTATGGACAAAACATACCTCCATCCTTGGCCCAGTATTGGAATTATCTTATTCAACATAATCCTCACTTGACTGGGGGGAAACAACCTCAAGCTATCTCATTCATACCCCCTAGTACATGCCAACCATATCCAGGCACGTCCAATCCTATTTGGGTCTCGAACGCTCAACCACATGCCCCTATTCAAGGATACAACCCTATGAATTACTTGCCTCCACACCAACAACTGAATCTTCTCAGATCTTTGCATTATATGTAAACCACTTATGGTCCCAC
The DNA here is from genome assembly GCA_009831015.1 of Picea engelmannii. Lineage (NCBI taxonomy): Eukaryota > Viridiplantae > Streptophyta > Pinopsida > Pinales > Pinaceae > Picea > Picea engelmannii. The sequence continues at coordinate 50,782 of ML818751.1, read as the reverse complement.
TGGTCTACTGACGGGACTCCCTCCCCAAAGTCACCAGTACCCACATGTGAATAGACAGTTACCCTTCTTAGCCACCATAGACCTCCCTGATCTGTCGAGAATTTTAAATGATCCGATCCGTCACTCTCCTCAATGGCCTACCATACCGGCCAAACTACCATCCAAAATCCCTAAATTTGATGGTAAACCAGGAGAGGACCCAAACAATCATGTAATGACTTTTCACCTTTGGTGCTCATCCAACTCCTTGATGGATGACTCTATTCGTTTATGCCTTTTTTCAGCAGACCCTCACAGGTTCTGCCGCGAAGCGGTATATAGAATTACCATGAGGCTTCTTCACCGACTTCAACACCCTCACTATGGCTTTCCTCACCCACTACCAGTTACCGATCCGCTACTAAATGGGAACCGAAATTTTGAGTTCTCTCAAACAAACCAAAGCCACTCATATCTCTGATCACATACATGAGTGGCGACGGAGATGACATCTCATCAAACTCAAACTTCCTGATCAGTTGTTGGCAGAGTGGTTCATGAAATCATTCATGAACAACATCACTCATGACATCACCATGGGTGGAGTTGTCACAGAAGAACAGGCAATCAGTCGTGCTCAATACCTCGACCTCGTTTACTCCCAAATAGGTACTCTTTACGACTTATTCCCTGACACACCTCGTCCTTCTACTTTTTCTACTTAAACTACTCCTGCTACTTCTCATGCAGCTGATGGAGTGATTGGCACTTTCCATGTCGAACCTCATTCCATCCAAACCTCTAGTAACAACCCCAAATCCATTTCTTCTAATGTTCAAAATGCTATGTCTCCTACCCCTCCCACCGGCAAGACTTCTGAGGTAAACTCTGTTCAATCTACCCCTGCTGACAAAAATAAATCCAACAAAGGAAAGGGTAAGAACAAAGAGGATAAAAATAATCCACAAACTGAGAAAACCAAAACACCACCTATTGACGATAGGGATAAGCGCAAACCCTGATACCCTTGTCTTATCTATAGTGATGATCACTACACTAAGGATTGTCCACGACGAGCCGAGGTTACTAAGTTCCTTCAAGGGACCCCGAAAACCCCCACTCCAGCTGTGTTTTTACAACCCTTCCCTTCCCAACAATAGGCCCAATTGGTCATTCATGACCAACCTTCCCCCTCCAATACATCCTATGTCTTAATGTGTATAGGTGATTCAAAGAAGAATGACATCACACTTACCACTCGAGCCAAAGATTATTCTTCCTCCAAAGAGAAGGTTGATGCAATACCTCCTTCATTGGTCCAACCATCTCCCATGACTCCACCTATGAACGGTCCTCTTCATCTCGAACAACCAATCCTAGATACAGTCCTTCACCCTCCTCCAAAGGGTGTTGTTCAAAAATCGACTTTCAATCCTCATGCAGGTGCTGCCCAAAACTACAGTATTATCGAAGATCTGGCCCAAGCACCATCCGCGATGTCAGCCCTCGAAGTCCTTCAGAGTTGTCCTATACAATGAAAGGCACTGTTGAAAGCTATTGGTAGAATCGACCCTACGGATACAAATTTAATAATTTTTGACTTGGAAGATCACATTCCAAGGTTACCCTGTCAACTCGCATTCCAAATACAAGTTATTGTCTCCGAAAAAAACATTTGTAGAATAGTTATTGATGAGGGTGCCTCGACGTGTGTCATGTCTATTAACTGTTGGAAATCCATCGGCTCTCCTCCTTTGACTGAATCCCACAACACGCTCAAAGCCTTCAATGGATTTGGTTTTAAGCCTTACAGTGTCCTCCCTTCATTGCCTATTACATTAGAAGGCAAAACGGTCAATGTTGAAGTGGAGGTCTTTGACGCTCCTCTCGATTACAACCTTCTACTTGGTCGTAGCTAGATCGATTCCATGCGTGCAGTTGTGTCCACTCTTTGCCCTATTGTGTGTTTCCCACATCAAGGAAAAGTAGTTACCATAGACCAATTGGCCTTCTTTCACTCTGATGCACGTACCAGAAACATACCTTTCATTGCAAACCCCCCCCGGATATGAGAACGTTGGTGTCAGTCTTCTTAAAGATTCCTCTTTGATGCGTACTTTCCCCATTCCACCACCTGATGTTCCACATTCGTTTGTCACCTCAATCAACATGATCTACACCTTTGTTCATGGAACCCCTATGTCTTACGACCCATGGATGGTACCCAACCCCGATGATCATCTTCGTTATGGCGATGAAATTCCTTTGAGTCTGGTTGAATATTCTTATCAAGCCATTCAATCGACAACCCCTTCTACCCCCTTTCTCAATGATGTATCTTTGGATCCATTCCATGTCATTTTTCCCACAGACGAGATGATTATGTCTGTTATGTCCATGTAAGACACCCCTTGGGACTATGGACATCATTGTTCCATCCTCTTCCTGGAACAACACACTATCGAGGGTTACCAACGAATCCTAACTCCATCGACCGTTGTCATCATTTCTACCATTCCCGAGTCTACACATGATATGTTCTATGAAGGGAACTTAAGTAATATCTCACCCACCATCATCCTCGACATATCCATAAAACCTGGAGTTCTCAAAAATGTGCATATCGGAGCTTCGTGTTCCCATGATGAAGTTGTCACCTACAAGTCTCTTTTCCAATAATTTTGTGACGTCTTCGCATGGAGCTATGAAGAAATGTTGGGGATTGACCACGACATTGTGGTACATGAGATTAAGACATACCCAGGTGATAAACCCATCCGACAATGACTTCGTCCGGTCCACCTACGTAAAGTAGCCGCTATCAAGCTTGAAGTTGAGAAACTTCTCAAAACTAGCTTTATTTACCCTATGGCTCTAACTGACTGGGTTTCCAATCATATTCCGATTGACAAGAAACAAGGCACAATCCGCATGTGCGTTGATTATAGAGACATTAACAAAGCTTGTCCTAAAGACAACTTTCCTACCCCCTTCATTGACCAGATTGTCGACGATTGCATCAGAAGTGAAATCTTCTCTCTGATGGATGGTTTCTCCGAATATAATCAAATCAATATCGTACCTGCGGACCAACACAAGACCACTTTTATTTTTCCTTGGGGAAATTTTGCCTACCGGAAACTTCCATTCAGTTTAAAGAATGCCGGTGCAACTTTTCAATGTGCTATGTCTTACGCCTTTCATGATATAAAACACATTGTGTAGCCATATCTTGATGACTTACCCGCTCATTCCATGCGACGTGTAGATCATCCAATACACCTCCGTGCCATTTTCCTTCGATGTCGGTTTTACCACATATGCTTGAATCCCCACAAATGTGTTTTTTGCATAGAATCTGGCCGACTTCTGGGATTTATTGTTTCATGTCAAGGGATCCGGGTGGATCCTTTGAAGGTAGAGGTGATTCTCAATCTTCCTCCTCCTTCCTCACTTCGCCAGTTACAAAGTTTGCAAGGGAAGGAAAACTTTCTCTGTCATTTCATCCTGAACTATGCTAAGCTAAATCTTGGATTTACGTGACTGCTCAAGAAAGGTTCTGAGTTTGTATGGGATACCACTGCCAACAAATATTTTGAAGCTTTGAAACTGTCTTTGACATGTACCCCACTACTCTTCCCACCTAATTATAGTTGGGATTATTTCCTTTACCTCGAAACCTCAGACTATACCATCACTATGGTTCTCATCCAGGAGGATGATTCTCATGACGAACATGTCATCTATTACTTGATTCAGAATCTCATGACTACCGAAACCAAGTATTTACATGTTGAAAAACTGGCCTTGGAAGTCATCCAATTTGTTCAATGTTTCCGGCACTATATCCTTTTTTGCAAGACTACGGTAATTTCTAAATGCAACCCTATGTAGCACAGCCTTACATGCCAATTGCTAGGGGGAAAATACTCCAAATGGATCGTAATACTCCAGGATTTTGACTTAGAATTCGAATGCGCTAAGTCCAAGAAATCCTTGGTGTTTGTCGATTTTATATACGACCTTCCCTGCTCTGAGACGGAAAATGTAACAGATGATTCATTACCTGATGAATCCCTTTTCCTGATCAGTTTCGATGACCTTTGGTACGGATATATCATCATATATCTTGAGACCCAAACTTTCCGGCCCAATTTGTATAGCACTGATCGTCGTCGAATACACTACCAAGCCCGTCAGTATATTATCCTCGATGATACTCTTTATCATCGTGGGATTGACTCTGTTTTTTGACGCTGCCTCACATTTGATGAAGCCGAGAAAGCCCTAAATGACTGTCATTCTGGAGCCTCTGGTGGTCACATGTCTAGGTATGCTACTACCCAGAAGATATTACGAGCGGGGTATTTTTGGCCTTCTTTATTCAACGATTGTATAATTTCCATCCAAAAATGCCACACTTGTCAAACCTACAACAATAAAATACGATCACACCCTTCTCCTCTACACCTTGTGGTCTCCATTGGTCCTTTTGCGAAATGGGGTATCGAATTCATGACATGTCACCCTCACTCGGTCAGAGGGCATGGATACATTATTGTATCCATAGATTATTTTATGAAATGGGTTGAGGCGATGCCAACATTCGATAATACCGGAAGGACTGTAGCATTATTTATATTCAATCACATCATTGGTCGGTTTGGTGTTCCTCAAGCTATCGTTATTGACCATGGTAGCCACTTTAGAAACTTCATGATGTCCGAACTCACTGAAAAGTTGGGTCTTCTCCATGAAAAATCAACACCCTATTACCCACAAGCCAATGGCCAAGTTGAAGCAATAAACAAAATCCTCATTACCATGCTTCAACGAATGATAGGGATTCACAAAGAGAGTTGGCACACGATGTTGTTTTCAGCATTGTGGGCTTATCGTACATCCGTTAAGTCTACTACCGAGTTTACACCATTCCAGTTAGTCTATGGTCTAGAAGCCATCTTTTTGATTGAATGTGAGATACCCTCCCTAAAACTAGCCGTCGAAGTTCTCCCAAACACTTCTGCCGAAGAAGAGCGTCTGTTGTATCTCATGAAATTAGACAAAACTTGTCACGACGTCACCCTAGTTATAGAAGCCCAGAAGAAACACGTCAAAGCCCAATACGAAAAACATATAAAGCCACGTGTTTTCTCCAAAGGTGATTTGGTTCTCCTTTACGAACAAGATCAAGATATGCTAGGAGCCAAAAAATTTGAAGCTATGTGGTGAGGTCCTTATATCGTCAGGTGCGTTTTGGAGAAAGGAGCTTACGAGTTGGTGGACTATGACGGTATCCATTTGAGTGAACCCAGAAATGGGTTGTACTTAAAGAAGTACTATTCTTAAGATCACCTATGCATGAGTGCTTGTATTTTATTGCATCATACTTTTTGTTACTTTAGTATTCTTTTTCGTTATTTGGTCTCTGCCCTCGACCGCTTATCTTGCGTTGTGATTGGTTTTCAAATGTCGGAGTCTTTGCCACCCCACATTGGCTTCGTCGATGGCGCTAGTTGTAGTACTCAGAACCTCGCTTCTTCTGAATGGGAAATTTACGCCCCTACAAACAAACTTATCAGTCTACGAGGTTTGTGCCTCAATCGTACGACCAATAATATTGCAAAATATAGCGTCATCATTGGATTGTTGATTGATGTTATTCCGCTTGATATCTGCCACCTAGTTATATGACTCGATTCATAGCTAGTAGTAATACAGTTAAGTAACGTCTATGCTATCTGAAGTCCTACTTTATTACAGGTATATTTACGAATTCGCCTCTTTGAACGTTATTTTGATTATATCGAATATCAACACATTTCTAGATGTCTAAATACATTGACTGATGCATTAACTAACTATGTGTTAGACAAACATTTGGGACATTTATAAACCAATCACACATTATATGTATAACACAACACAAAATAAGCCGGTAGAAGTCGTATATATGTATATAATGATCAAAAGATTTTACAAAAAGTTTATGTCCAAGGATCAAAATCTCAAAATACAAAGCCCATAGCTTCTACAAAATAGCATCAGGGATGACACTCATGATAACATACAACTGCTCGGGCTACCCTACGGAATAGTCAACTGAGAGACTCGGACATGCCCACAGTATGGCGTTGGTAACAGCTCGGGATCTCCCCAATAGAAATATCGGGGACATCCACAGTCAACCCCTCTAAGTTCTGTTCCACTTCCTCGTAGTCTTTGGCATCCCATCTCGCCACTGGAGCCACTTCTCCTCACCTTTGAATGGGATACGTTCCTGGAGGTCGATACGGCCCCACATCTGTGTCATCAAAAAGAAATTTTTGGATTAGTTCTTGGATAAACATAAAAACATTTCATATGATAAAATTTGCAAAAACATTTAAAAAGAACAAAATGTGTACTTCTTACCTAAGTCACCCCACAGAGCATCCTCAAGCAGGGCCAAATCCAGATCCCCTTGAAAATCCAAACTAGCATATGCATAGTCGTCGATCATTAGCATCTGGGGCCTCAACCATTCAAAAAAAGAATCATTATACTTGATTATAGGCCCTGCTACACGTCGATCCATGAGGTTACACCACCTCAGCATCCTCAGATCCTGTGGGGCCGGTAAACCCCAATCAACCTGTAGTCATAGCAGTGGGACCCTCTCGAGGAAGATTGACACCAAAAGTGACCCAAACCCAAACTGCTTCAAGTCACCCTTTCTGCACTTCGTTAATTTTATCTTCATACTGTGGATAACTGCGTCCAACCAGTTAAAAACTCGATGCTCTGTGCACTCTATGGAATATTGGAAATAGCTCTGAAGAGCCATGTGTGGAGCTGCGCTCCCAACCATGCATGCAATAGTGAACAAGATGGTCTGTGTAGTCAGATCTTGGACCCCCCAAATGGAAACCTTACCCTTTCTCCTCTCTGCCTTGGGAACACAATATTGGCGACAATACTCTCTCATAGGGAGTCTGTCGCCTCTACCTCCGATCAAAGTAGCATGGTATCAATTCCATGACAACCCTGTCAGAAAATAGATATCCTCGATGTCTAGTGTCAGCATATGGACTCCCACATGAAATAACTGTTGATCCACGTTCCACATGTGGACCAGGTATTCCAACAATTTGAGTTGGGCTCTCATGCCCAGAATCCTGAAAAATTTCAAGAGCCCACAGTCCCGGAGGGCAGGGACTATATCCGGGTCATTCCCGACAATGGAATCATCCTCCTCATGTTCTCTTTCTCTCCATTCCAACATCTTCATGGTCAAACACCTTCAAAAGAGCCATGAGAGGGAAGTCAACAACTTGTTTTAAACTCTTACATAATTTTTATTGAGCAAAACCTCACTTTAAAATCCATTTTTCGGCCCCCCACAGGTGGACCTTTTGCACAGTGTGATATTCTCGCAGGTCCCGCATGGCCCACTTGCGAGAATTCTTGGGCACATGTTTCGACCCTAAAATGGACTCAAAACCCAAAAAATTGCCAATAAAAACCAAAAATAAACCATAGAAAAGTTAGAGAATCAAGAGATTACCTCGTTGGTTGAAACTGTTCGTCGAATGATCGCTTGTGCCTCCCACAATCGAGCAAAGAAATTTGGGGGAAAATGAGGTATGTTGGACAAGTTTTTGGCAAAGTAACTATGAAATGGTAAAAAGTCGTTTTCACCCATATTTATTCACTTTTTACTATTTTTTATTGATTTTTTATATTATTTATTGCTTTGTCTATAAAACCTAATACCCTAATAGCCTTGTGAGTGTGGTTATTTGCAGATATAGAAACTTCGAAGTCCGAACGAGGGGGTGCGAGTGTTTTTTATTTTTGTCGCATGTACGACTACTTTTTTAGGGTTTTTTAGAAAAACCTCGAGCTCAGTCTTCGTTCGTTCTCGCACTCGAAAATATATGAGAACGTAACAGAGTATACTTTTTCTCGTCTTTTTGTACGCGTCATGGTAACATGAAAACGATGAACGTAAAGGAGTATCCTTTAAGCTCTTTTCACGCTCCATAAAAACGAAAAATATTTCCGAGCGATCTTGTTATTTTCACGCTCGTTAAAGTATTTGAAGAAAACGTTCAACGGGCGATAGTTTATCACTTTTTCGGTCTCGTCAAACTCTTTTATGAAAAATGAATTGGGAGAGTTCTCTTTAAGTTTTTTTTAAACTCTCAAAACATGAAAAACCCCCAAGTTTTCTATCCTTGGACTCGTTAAACAAACATTGAAAGACCCGTAATGGGACCAAACCACTCCTTCCTAGGGTTCGTTAAATATACTCTGAGGGACTCATCTGAAGGATGAGCTTACATCAAAAAGCATATGTTATCCTCCTCAAGCTTTTGTAAAAATGGTGGGGGAAATTTTTGGAAAGGGATGTGTTTCTGTATTCATATTAATGGCAGTAAGCATCGCTCTTGAACACGACACCCCCTAGTTGTCATTTTAATATGGGTTGGGAAATCCATTTTTCTCTCGTTCAACTTGTTACAAGGTCATATCTTGGGTCATCTTTGAGTTAGTGCTACCAAGTCCTTGGTCGTGTCATTCATATGTTCAAGCGAAGTTCACACGATCCCTCTATTGAGTCAGCCATCTGCAGTTGTCCATTCTTACTATGTTGGCCTTCCCTGTGTTTGTTTCAACCCGTATTCATACTTTGTTTCACCCTCAAAATCTGTTACTTATTTCATGTCATTGATGGGGGATACATCAAGGCCCTCCTGTGACGATTCTTGTTTTGTCGACTCCAACTCATTATCCGGAAATGAGACTTAGAAATCATTTAGTACCTTGGAACTTGCATGTCTTAATGGTAGGTCTCTTCACTTTCGACAGGGGTTTCACATCATTGATCCCTGATCGAGAGATTTTGTCGAGTGCTCGACTTCAGCTCATTCATTCGCATTCATTTGGATTGTACTTTGATACCTTGGGATTCATTGATATCAATGGTGATTTCCCTCGCACTTGTTAATGGTTTTCATCAATGACCAGTAATCAAGTGGTTTCTACCATGTTCAACTTCAGCACATGTAATCGCATGGCTAGATTTGTACTTTCAGGTGACGATATTGAAGACCCTGGGTCTCATCTTTTTGATCCAGGATACGATGGAGTATGTATGATTTGTATCGGCACATAGATCCACTTTGTATGTCATGTGGCTATGTCATTGTTCAAGTCCTCTCACATAGATCCACAGTGTATTCTTGGTGGCTATGTAGCATTTTGACGACATGGATCCATGGTGTATGATTGGTGGCCATGAACTATGTTTATGATTCCATTCATTTGTGATCTGAGCATGGAAATGCCTACCTAAGAACTGGTATTATATCTTGTAGATGCTTGGTTGTTTACAGGTTTTCGATTATGTGCGCTCCTTGTTTCTGACACACACACACATTTTACAAAGTATTTCAACTGTCACAAGTTCCGACCTCATACTTTGGGGGGAATTCTATTACACATGATTTTGGTCACTCTGGTGATGTCTCTACAAGTAATGTATTCAGGCTCCCACAAGGACTTTTTGCCTGAGAAAAGTAATTGTTGTCTTCTTCCAAAAAACATATTTTTAAGACGAGTTCGCAGGATGCCTATATTACAGGGTGCGAAAATCCTTCATTCTCGCAGGCAACCCAAACTTAGGGTGCGAACTTTTCGCAGTCTGCTCTATAGGTAGGGTGTGAATCTGTTTCAAAGCTTGGAAAAGAGAAGAGGTCACGAAGGTTCTAGAAGGGAATCTTCTAGAAAATGAGTTGGCATTCACATGGTTGGCATCCTACTGAATTCTCAGATTTAGTGGGATCATCCTCATCCATTTAACCATCTCTACGTCTCCTATATATTGAAAGGTTTCTCATGGAAAAGGTTAAGCTAGATTGAATGAAGAATTGATGAAATAATTGTGTGAAGAAATCTGTTGGATAGAAGCTTGAAGACTCTATTTGGTCTATCAAGTGGTATTGGACCTTCTTCATGAAAATGTAGAGAAAGTGTGTGTGTTGGAACCAAGGGTCATTGAAAGGAATCTTGCGACATCAAGGCGATCTGGTTGTATCTTCTACTTTCATTTAATGTAATACAGTGGCATGTCCCTTTACCATAAAATCACTCTTATTTTATTGCATAACTCCTTGATCATATGCATAGGTTGACATTGAATGTACTTTGCTATCTTCACTTTGGTTGGTTTGTGTTGTCTTGGACCTGATTTCACAAGAGCATCAGAGCGAAGCGAGAACAACAAAGACCTGAGGAAGCGATATAAAGGTATGTCACTCATTCCTTCTTATTAGTAGATTCAATGACTGCAACTTAGAGAAAGAGTCATGTCCAGTCCTATTTTGTTCTAGATCCAGGTGGATCTAGGGAGATCTGTTAGTGTCTACACCTACCGATTTATTCGATAACACCCACTAAAAGACTTTTTGGTCCTCCAAAAGGTTACAACAATGGACCTTACCGGTTACATACTCATAAAGACAAAGACAAACACTATGTTGTACAAAAATGATGTTATAGAAGGTCATCATTTCAACATGTGTGATTACATTAATGGAATAAAAATACAATGAAGTTGTGACATCCACTTTTGGAAAACCCAAGTGGCTAGTTTATTTACTTCATGGTGTTCCTATTGCTTCACTGGTAATCCTTCTTTCTTCATGAGTACATGTGCAATCCTTTTCTCCCTCTTTGGACGAAGCTCTAGATTAAGCTTCCAACAATTAGCCTTTTGATGCCCACCCCTATTGCAATACGTGCAGTGAGTTTCTGGCATCCAAACCTGTTTACCCTTCTCTTTCTTCCATTGTGGAGTTGAGTCTTTATGTCCTTCTTCCTTCCTGGTCGACATAAACTTCCTATACAAAGATTGTCTCTTCCAACACTTGGAAACACAATGCTTGGGTGAATGACAAAAATTACATGGATACATATTCCACAAGTTTTGGATTACATGATTATGTTCTTTATAATCAAAAAGAGAATTGGTAAAAACATGACCATTATACCTTCCTTGTTGATCTTCACTTTTCTTTGGAGATGACTTGCATTCACTACCACAATCAAGGAGTGATACGCCATCACCTTTCGTGAAGTGTTCCTGCAATGACTTAGGCTATCCATTTGAAGCATTACTTGCTTCCGAAGTTTTGGAACCCATATTGGAGGATGCTCCAATCTCCACTTCGCCATATCCCAATCCTAAATATCAAGGCCTTTCCACAATATCAATGGGATTAACTATACCATGGACCTGAATTCCAAGGCCCTTTCCTTCATAACCCATATTGGTTGGCAATCTCAAACCTATACCTATTATATGTTTTTCAAATGCACCAAAACCATCTTGATGGGAACAAGCAGAATTCGATGAATGACCTTCACTACATACCTCAGAGATGTTTTCTGAAACTGATGTAGAAGGCACTTCCTTCAATCCTTCTTTGCCTTTTTTGTTCTTCGAATATTTCACTTGAATTGATCTCTTTCGTTCCAAGTAGTCTTCATACAACACTTTCACCATATCAGACATGGCAAGGAGAGTTTTTCACATATCCTTCTCATCTTGCGAAAGTCCTTCTGTAGATGCCATTTTCTCCCTTGAGATCAAATCTTCCATGGTAAACATGCAAAACTCAAATTCCAACCATCAACTAGCTCTGATACCACTTGATCCTAAAGGATCTTTTACATGAAAATGGTTGAGTTATTATGAATGTGATAATCAACCATTTAGGAAGCCGAATGAAAGAGGAAGAATTATAGAATAAATATAGCATCCATATGAACATGTACAGATCTGTAAATAAGTATAAAACAACAGCAAACCATAACACCAATGTGATAACAGAGTTCGACAATCTCGCCTACGTCTCTAGGCCTTTGTCTCAGTGGGCGAGGCTTTATTATTTCTATTATAATCTTTAAAATTACATCACAATAGTGCCAAAAGGTTACAAAACTAATCTAGTATTATCCTACCAGATCCCTAGAGCCCAACAGAAGAAACGAAACTCAAATCGGATGATCGGAGCTCCCAGAAATGGCCCACAAAGTTGTGCTCCTCAACGGCTTCCCTACATAATTTGGCTCAACAATCCGATAGCATAAACCTATTATGAACCTCCTCCCATGGCCTCAAGAAGGCCTGGTTTATATAGATCTGAAGTTGGTAACCATCTCCCAACTTCCCCCATAGATCTCGCCTCAAAAAGGGCATACTATCCCCCAATATTGGCCAAAAATCTCCAAAATTGCTCATAAAATCAATTAAAATCACTATTATATAGTGATAAAACCCACTTTTGGAGAAATATTGGGCATAGAATCTTATGCGTTGGCCCTTGGGCATATGGAGGCCCTCCATGTGTCCTAACATTGGTCCTTAGCGTGCCGACCCCCAAAGACCTTCTCCTGGTCGCATGCTTTTGTGCCATGTGTCCACATTTTAGCCCCTATTCCTCTGTGTGTTCTCCAACTGGTGTAGCCCACATTTTATCCCCTGGTCAGCGGGCTAGACCAACCGACCAGGGATAACCCATATCCATGTGCTAACAGTATGGTTCTGACCGGGTCATATGGGACAAAAATTGTAAAGCCCGAAACTGGGGGCTATCTCTTAGCATTCACGCCAATCGATTTAGTGTAGGATTAAGGTTCCAGTGGTATGGTCATATGCACATGTCAAGGTTTGGGGCTATGCCCCAGCCCTCACTCCCCCGGTTTGAACCAACACTTAAATGTAAATATAAGTTTTTTCCTTTGTACACAATCGGAAAGGGGTACATATATACATTCTTATGACTCAATTTCCCTATAATAAACATAGGGTATATCATTATTAATATCATATATGTCCTTATTTGCAACATATTTTCCAACTGAGCAAGTTACAAAAATTTCAACTATCTATTTAACACACCAATCATAAATACATAAATAATAAATAGAGACACAGATAAAATAAGTATATTTATAACTAATTCTATTACTATATAACAATAATATTATCCATCTATATAAATATCTCTACCACTCTAACTATATTTTAACAAAGTTTTTAACTAACCTTTTTCCAAGTCACCACATTCATTATTAATCTATTAACTATCTTCTTATCTATCCATATATAAAGTAAAATTAAATTTATAAAAAAACTTTTACCATACCACCACTTTATTTTCATTCTAATTATATGTCTCCTTATTAATCCAATTACATAAATGGACCTAAGTTTATCAAAACATTTCACCATTCCAACACTTATTTATTAGTCCCTATGCTTTGGGTAGTAGGGACTAATAGTAATCGATTTTCTGTTTTCTTATTAACTTGACACAAAAATCAATGCATATTGATTGTTTTAAACAAATTTTTTGGAAAATCATAAGATTTAGACTGTACTTTAACCTAAGTTTTCACTTCCCCCTTGTTACACCTCAAAATTACTCACTTCGCAAGTGTCTCATCTTGACTGCAAGTGTATAAGTGTTGTTGACATCATACTACCTTCTTGCCTATGCCTTGCCTCCAACAACATGACAGGGACACTTAGGACACCTCAAAGATTAGTTGTGAAGAGGAGGAATCTGTCTACTAGAAATACAAGTCTCTTGCTATTGGAAGAACCACTAAAAATTAAGTTTCAGAGAGGAGCGCTCCCCTATACACTGTCAGGGGGTGCTAGAACACTCTGTCCACCCTTTTGGGGGGAGCGTTATAACACCAGCGCTTGATTTCCTTCTCTTGGAGAGCGTTATAACGCTCTGATGCATTTTTTGGAGGAGCACTACCTATTCTAGGTGAAAATTGGTTTGATGAGAAGAATGAGGGAAAGATCCCCTCAATATCTGAAGGCAGTTGGATTCGAATCCTTGGTCAAGCTATGATCTTAGGGAAGATCCATAACTGAAGGAGAAAAATCCTCAACTTACCCCAAAGATATCTCAAGTAGTTGGGCCTCTCCAAGCCTATTTAAACAAGCCTTCTCATGGTGAAAAGAAAGGGGAAAAAGTATTGTGAAGCATCCAACCTATGATCTCATGAAGAAGGTATCTTTCGAAACATCAACATTCGGTGTGTGGACTATTTGAGCAAGGGTTCAGATGAGGAAGTCTTGAAGAAGCTGCTACACTCACATCTATGGCTGTAAGCATTCTTCGTTGTTGTTCTCTTTAATATAATATGCTTGGCCCGTTTCTTTCAAATCTGTGTTTGATCTCACATGAATGTGTCTCTAATAGATAGGTCTATTTTGATCTAATCTCAGTAGAGTAGGAAGTTGTTCGTACTTTTGTTTGTCTACAGGGCTTATTGAGGAGCGTAATATTGGAGCTCAACTCGGACCGTGCAGGGACAAACACTGGTAAAAGGTACTTCTTTTCTCCTTCCTCCTCACACATTAGTTTATATAGATCTAAAAGGAATTCAATGTCCACGATAAGCATCTTCTGTCTTAAGATTTAAGAGTCTAGCTCTCAAGAGGAGATCTACCTGTCTGCAGGGAGATTTTCCTTCAACAGAAATTGGCGACTCCCCTGGGGATTGAATCAAAACTTTCAGTTTTGGTTTTCCTCACAAACCTTGTCTTACCCTTTATTCTTTTTAGACCTTGTTCACCCCATATGTTTGATTTCATATGCTAATTGACTCCTTACCCCATCACTTTCATCTTGATTGCCAAAGTTCAACTGAGTTTTTGGGTTTTTTGGACAATGTTTTGGGTTTTAGGACACTAGCGCTCCCCTACCTTGTTAGCAGGGCGCCAAATCTCCCTAAAGGTCTTAGACAGAGTGTTATAATGATCTGGTGCCCCTTACACCAGAGTGTCAGCCTCTCTTTACAAAAATCATTTCTAGAATTGTCTTTTCTGAAGACTAGTCTCTGTTTTTTCACTTGTTGAGCTTCTTTGTGGTTCAATGCTTCTTCCTATTGACCTTTGACATCCTTCCTTCTAAGGAATAAGCACTTTGTTGTTCATATTTTGTGGCCTTCTTCCTTATTTTGAGTTTTTCTGCTGTTGAGAACTTGGAATCAATCTGTTGCTTTCTTCTCTCTTATCTGACTGAGCGAGAACTCTGGTGAAGGGCATTAGAAATCTGTGAATCACCTCATTTGGTTTTTTGAGGTCATTGTTCTTGAACATCTCTTTTTTGTGTGAATTGCTTGATTTTCTTTGTTATATTTTGTTTTATTTTGCTTCTTGTTTCAATCATAGCAAGAGGGTGTGTTGTTTGTGCGAAATTTGCTTATGCTTGTCCGAATCTCCTTGATCTGAAAGGGTACTTGGCAGGAGAAGTTTTTGCATTGAATTAATCTTCATTCGCATACAAATGACAAAAAATACATCTTAGTGATTGTTTTTCATATTAGAAGGTGTTTCTGAAAATGTTTTAGCATTGCATTGGATTCGATTGAGAACCAATTGATTGAGGACATTCCATATTAGTGTTTGATAGTGAAAATGACTCTTTTTCTTTCCCTTAAATAGGTATTCATTGAAAAGAAATGATTGCTTATCATATTTCATGCATTTTTTGGGAATTTGAGTCATCATTCCATCAGTTTCACTTTCATACACCCTTTGAGTAAAGAACAGCTGAAAAGAGAACGCTAATTAAAAATTCTCTAGAACACTTTTGTTTTTAGGATGTTCCACCAACAGTAGACTAGGGTTAGCACTTTGTATTAGGTTGTGAGTACAACTCTCCAAAGTTTTCAAAACAAACATTAGCATCCTGAGCTAGGGAGAGTCAAATCCAATTGTTGTATTGGTTTTCTGGGTGATCCGTCAGGATTTTTCGAATGACTATGGTTGAGTTTTATTCGCATGCATTAATTGACCATTAGGAAACTTTAATGAAAGAGCAAGGAAAGAAAACGCATTATACAGCCATAAACATAATTTGCAAATCTGAAATGCAATGAAAACAGCAAACCATAATGCACAAGTTTGATAACGGAGTTCGACAACTTTGCCTACGTCTCCGGGCCTTTTCTCTGTGAGGGAGGCTTCTTGATTTCTTTTTTGAAAGTTTATTAGTACATCTTTACAATTGTCGATTGGCTCCTATACTGATCTGGTCTTGTTCGCCATGATCTCTAGAATCTTGCACAACTTACGGCACCTGAAACGGATATACCGAACTCTCAGAAATCGTCCGACAGCATCTCTACCTCAACAGCTCCCCTGCCTCAAACTGGCTTAGACCTGGCTTTGCCTCAGCATCTATGCTCTCCAAAACCGTCCAAAAAGCTCTCCAAGCATGACCAAATGGCCTCAACATAGCCTTGGTTAAATAGTTGGGAAAGTTGGTTTCAATCTCCAACTTCCTCCCAAGAATTAGGCTCTAAAAAAGCCCAATAACTCCCAATTACATTAAAAATGGAGTTTAATTACATAAATAAACCAAAAATTGGTTCATTAACCACTTTAAACTATATATTATAGTTATGATTTGGGCCTAGCCCCCAAGCCTGGGCGCGGCCCCCTTTGAATGGTCACATGGACAGCCATGTGGCCACGCGCTATAGCGCGGGCCACCCCTAAGGCGCTAACACCGGTCATAAGGCGTATGGGGCAGAACCGTGGCTTAACCATATTGTAACCGTTGAAAATTTTAACCGTGCGCATGTAACCACGCCAACCGTCGTAACCGCGCAACCGTCGGGCTAAAACATTTGGTTATATCAACGCACATGGAACCGGGGTCGGGGCTAAGCCCCGGCCCGACCCCCCCGCGGCTTATTACCATACATCAATTTAAATGTAATAACGGTCGTTTGGTAAACAAGTTCCACCGTGGGGGCGGGCAGTTAGCCCAGCCCCGTTAGTCCATACGCCCACCGGGAGGTCACGGGTTCGACCCCCGGCGACATACCAAAACACTTTTACATATATGATCAACAACCAACAGTGGGGTGCCACGTGGCAGCCCATGAATGGGCCACGTGGCACCTTTTCCAACCAACTGGATTATGACACGCGTCAACCCCTGATTGGACCACGTACTTGCCACGTCGACTCTGCCATACCGCTCTGTCAGCCTTGCCACGTCAGCGCCACATCACTTCCGTACGATCCAGTCATCATGCCACGTCAGCACCACGTCATCGTCGTACGATCTGTCAGCTTGCCACGTCATCTTCCGTACGCCCAGTCAGCACTGCCACGTCATCCGCCGTACGCTTCTGACATCATCCCGTGCCACGTGTCACCCTTCCAGTGGTGACACGTGTCACCTCGGGATTGGTCCAACCGTACACTGAAAATGCCAAAACTGCCTGACATGTGTCGCCTTCCGGTGCTGCCACGTGTCCTGTACGGAACCGCCACATGTCCTCTCCTGACACTGCCACGTGTCACGGTACAAAATCGCCACGTCACTGTACGGACGCCGCCACGTCATCTGTACGGACTGACACGTGTCTGTATGGACTATACGGACAGGTACAGTCAGCATCCCAAAATTTTGCCTCTTTGGCTCGGCGGACAGAATGCGATATCTTCTTCATACGGACTCTGTTTGCGATAAAAATTATACCACCGGAATCAGGAAGACGAGCCGGACGCAATGGTGTTGGTTTCGTTGGATTCCGAGCACTTTCATTTTTGAGCATTTTTCATGCCCTGACAGCCTGCTGAATCCGATTTCGGATCACTGGGATCCCCCTCTCACACAGGGGTTACGCACGAGGTCGCATTCGGGCGAATTACAAAGATTATCCCTCTGTGGTTCAACTGTTTGTAGTAGTCGGATCATATATTGGGGGTCACTTGGAGGTATACCCACAATTATGTGTGGGAGCCTCTCAGGTTGATTTCGGACTTGTTATCCTGCCCATACGTTTTGGATCAGACTGTTGACTGTACCCACCTAGGGACTCACTGCGAATTGGTGTCTTTAGTTTCCATAATCTTTAGGTACTTACACAAGGTGACGGTGAAGGGAATTCTCACTGTACCTGGAATAAACATTGGTCAAACTCACTCGGGCTCCTTGGAGGATAAATCCACAATTACTGCGTGGAATCTTGCACCAAGGTGAAAGTCCATTAAGAAGGTCTCCATTGTAACTATTCCACCATATCCTATCCCCTTCTCGACTTGATCACATGACGTTGGATTTCATCACCAACTAGTACGATCATCGAGAGAAGTTTTGTTTTCTTGGTTGATTCCTAGATTTTATTAGCATATGTTGTTTCTTTTTGTTAGTTGGCCCTAGATTTTCAGTGTGTTATGTTATTCTCCACAATTGAGCCTGTAGATGATAAAGGTCTTCGCCGATCATGTAGGATGAAAGGGCTGTCTCTGGAAGGCTATCAACCCTTACCTCCTAACCCTCCAGTAGAAAACTACCGTAGAGAGGTAGAAAATCAATCCGATGCTAGAAGTGTTATTGCTCCTCTCTTAGATAACTTAGAAGATGCTTTGGTTACGGTTGACAATCCCACTACATCTGTGTTGGTAACCCCTCTCAAACCACTTTTGGTTCGTCTAGACTCCCTTGGGAACATCATAGACGAAGAGGTCCCACGATTACCAGAGAGGACTTTTATCGAGACATATATGGGATCCACAGAACCAATCTTTGGTGATGAGTATAGGACTTATGTTCGTCCTAGCACCGTAGTAGATACCAATCCCACATCTACTCGTTCTGTATGGAGTACTTCATTGGGACACGATCTCTATGAACATTTCAAATCCTTTCGACAGCCCTTTCATCCTCATGACCCTCCTAGTGAAACAAGACCATCCGGTCAAACCATGAATCACCCAGTCGATCAGGTTATTAACCCTACTGTTACACCAGCACAAGTCCATCCTAATGTTGGACTCATCACCTCTACTCATCTCCAAGGCATTTCAATCTCTACCCTCATTTCTACAATATTTTACTCTACAGCTCCACATGTTCCACACAATCCTATTGGGACATCTCTTCAGCCGAGAATGCAGACCCCTGCTAGCCCAACACAACTAGTTGGAGGGAAACCACCATCTAATGAACATTTCCCTCCTAGAGGACTACCTTTCCATGGTGGAACTACCCCTCTCAGGGGACAACCCCCTTTTCATGCTCCTCCTGGAGGGCAACCTCTGTTTTCCAGTCATACCCCGATTGTAAATCCACCGCCGGCAGGGGGGAAACCTTCGTTTACTGGAAACCCTTCACAATCCTGGGGAGTATCTTCAGGAGGCACTTTCATTCAACCCCACATTGGGTGGCACTCATCTCATAATCCACTAGGAGGAGTATCAAATCTTGTTTCTTCCAGAACATCTTACGGACAACCTTATCCAGGCGGCATCCCAAACACCACCTGGAGTTCTCTGGGACCACAGTCTTATCCTCCTCATGGGTCTAATGTGTATCTACCTCTGGGATATACTCCTTACCATTCTCAAGGGAAAAATGTTTATCCTCCTCATGGGCAAGAAAATCACTCGGCCTATAATGCTCAGACCCCACCAGGTTATGCAAATGTTTCTCATCCAGCATCGAATCCTATTTATCCTGGCCAGCAACAACCATATGTAGGAGGACCTACTAGTTACAACTATCCACCTAACCCAGTTTATGGTCCTACTGGTGTTCCTATGCCGCACCAGTATCATCCACAAATTAACCGACAACTACCTTTCCTTGCGACTCTGGATCTCCCAGACTTGTCTTAGTTAACTAATGATCCTATTTTTCATTCACCGGTTTGGCCAGTCATTCCAGCTAAACTTCCTTCTGATATTCCGAAATTTGACGAAAAATCTGGCGAAGATCCAAACAACCATGTGATGACTTTCCATTTGTGGTGTTCATCAAACTCCCTCATGGATGATTATGTACGTTTGTGTCTTTTCTAGCGAACACTTACAGGCTCGGAAGCAAAGTGGTATATTGAACTACCACGTGCTTCTTTTCATGATTTCAATTCCCTCGCCATGTCTTTCCTCATGCACTTTCAACTACCTATTCGCTACGAGACGGGTACTGAACTCTTGACCTCCCTTCGTCAAACTAACTCCGTGCATATCTCTGATCATATTCATGAGTGGAGGCGACAATGAAGGATGATCAAGGCAATCATTCCTGACATATTATTGGTGAATGGTTTACTAAATCACTTTTACCCCCGATCACTCGCGATGTTGCTATGGGTGGCGCAGTCACAGAGGAGCAAGCCATCTCTCGGGCTTGGTATTTAGATTTGGTTTATTCCCAATCTGGTACTTTCTATGATTTGTTTTCGAACACTTCTCGAGCTAATACCGATCCATCTAAGCCATCATCCTCATCTCATGTGGATGGTGTTATCGGTTTCATCAAAACTCAATCTTTTTCCCAATCGACCACACTCTCCTCTACCTCCCCCCACACTCATATTTCTGAGGTGAATGCAGTTCAATCTGCCCCTTCACAACAATCTGGAGGTAAGAAGAAGACAAAGAATAAATCAAAAAATAACAATGAACAACCAAAAAATCAAGCACCTGCTACCGAAAAGCAACCACAATGGAAATTGAAATTCCCGTGTATCATTTGTGGTGACGATCACTACACTTGAGACTGTCCACTTCACAATGAAGTGGCCAAAATTTTCCAAGGAAAGTCACAACCCATTGTGCTTACTCAAACTTTTCCACAGCAGCAATCCATGGTTGTTGAAACCCCCTCTCCTGGGGGCAGTTCAAGCCATCCTAATGATGAGGCCTCGTCGAGTGAAAATATTTATATGTTTAATGGGATTAATTTGACCACTCACTCTAAGACATACAACACACCAGGTAACCCTGACAAAGGAAAATACATTAATGGTACCGGTACTTTACCGGATCCATCATCGTCCTTCATTAGTCTTCCATTGGTTAATCCTCCATCTAGACCACTTCATATTGAGAAACCCAGGTTCAAATCTATCTTACGCCCTCCTAAGAGAACTATCTGCAAAGCTACCTTTAATCCTAGTTCATGTGCCGCCCAGAACTACAACATTGTTGAAGATTTGTCTCAAGCACCGTGTGCTATGTCTGTGTTAGAAGTTCTACATCACTGCCCCAGTCAATGTAGAACACTCTTGGCCGCTCTTGGCACTGTTGATCCTGAGTTTTCCAACCATATCATGTTTAATCTGGACAATTATGCGTCTCGACTCTCCCACCAACTTGCTTTCCAAGTTGATGTTGTTGTTCACAATCAAAAAATCCACCGAACTATTCTGGATGAGGGATCCTCGACTTGTGTCATGTCTTTGGCGTGTTGGAAAGGTTTTAAATCACCAGCACTCAACAAATCCGCAATGATGTTACGCGCCTTCGACGGGCGAGGTTTTCATCCCCATGGGATTTTATAGTCCATGCCCATCCAATTGGGTGGAAAAATTGTTACTGTTGATGTCAAGGTGGTCGATGCTCCCCTCGATTACAAATTGTTACTTGGAAGAAGTTGGTTTTATGCTATGACTGTCGTTGCCTTGTCAGTTTTTCGATGTGTCCAATTTCCTCATCAGGATAAAATTGTCACTGTTGATCAGTTGGATTTCTGCACGATCGATGCTCATGTTCCCGCTACCAACAATATTCCTTTCTTGGGAGACCACAAGATCACGTATGAAAGCGTTGGTGTTGGCTTACTGAAAGATTCTAGCCTCATGGGTACCTTACCTACACCACTTCCACCAACTACACATCATATTTCCACCGTCGATATGATTTCAACCACGGCTTATCAATCTTTGGAATCATCTGACCCTTGGATTTACCTCGTTTGTTGGAATTCGATGCACTAGGTGATGCCATGCCACTTAGTCCAGCTGAAAAATCATATGTTTCTATCCACTCCACTTCTCCTTTGTCATATGACCAACATCTATTAGCACCCGACAGTTCCTTGATGCAATCAAGATTGAGTTCCTTGCCTTCTGCGATCGATTACATTTCCCCAAATTTTCCCTCAGATGAATCTATCATGGAAATGTTTCGCATTGACAAGCTACCTTGGGATGATAACTATCATCAATCCTCTTTTCTTCCCGCTCGTGAAGAAATTTAGGCAGATATATAGTCTATCTCCCCTCATGATGTTGATTTTCTA
Source organism: Picea engelmannii (assembly GCA_009831015.1). Classification (NCBI taxonomy): domain Eukaryota; kingdom Viridiplantae; phylum Streptophyta; class Pinopsida; order Pinales; family Pinaceae; genus Picea; species Picea engelmannii. The sequence continues at coordinate 28,682 of ML818751.1, read as the reverse complement.
TCGTCTCTCATGCCTTCAACTTCCGATGATTTGGATCCAGTAGTGGACATGGTGATTTCTTCGGTAGGGTTATTGGATCCTAATCTCCTTACCCCTATCGTGACACTCGACATGTGTTCCTTTCCGAGTGATTATCTTCCATCCAGCTAAGATCTCCTGGAAGCCATGACCGATTTTTGTCCCTTGACATGGTATCCTTCCAGAGCATTATTCTCTTGGAAGCCATGATCAAGCAGAGGCTATGAGCATAGTTTTCCTCTCTGTAGAAAGCTCATTATAAAATGAAAAAGAGGCCCTAAGCATAGTTCTTTTCCTATCTCAAGCTCGTTAAAAAATGAAACAATCACCTCTCTTGAACCTTATTTTCATCCACCCTTCTCCTTTTTCTCATCCAGTAGAGATATTGGTGACAACCTCAAAGTCGGTGAATGAATTGAAGCTTGGAGGGCATGTCTCCAGCCTTTGATGATCATTCTGGAGTTAAGCCACTAGATTTTCAAGCTGGGGACATACTGAGCTTAGTCTTTGTTCTTCCTCGTGCTCGTAAATACATGAGAATGCATCCAGGTAAACTTTTATCTCTTTTTCAGACCTGTATGGATACACAAAAAAGGAACCCCCTGGAGTCGTCTTTAAGCTCTTTTCAGACTCTCTAAACATGAAAAGATTGTCGAGTAATCTTTCTTCCTTTCCCACTCATTCAAAGGTTTGAAAGGGCATCTTTCGAGTGATAATTTATCTCTTTTTCAGCCTCGCGAGACTAACATTATGAAAAAGAACAACATTGGAGTCATCTTTAAGTTCTTTTCAGACTCTCTAAACATGAAAATATTGTTGAGCGACCTTGTTCTCTTCATGCTCGTTAAAGTATTTGAAGAAAACGTCCGTTGAATGATACTTTATCTCTTTTTCAGTCTCATCAGAATACTTTACGAAAAAGGAATTGAGAGAGTTCTCTTTTAAGTGTTTTTCCACACTCTATAATCACGAAAAACCTTCGAGTTTTCTATCTTTGGACTCGTTAAACAAACATCGATAGGCCCATATGGAATCAAACCCTTACTTCTTCCAGTTCATTAAATAAAGGAAGAGGGACTTATCGAAGGTAAGTTATATCGAGCATGTGTTACCCTCCTTGAGCTCGTTAAATTAAAAAGAGGTACTTGTCTATCTGGATGGGGGAAAAAATTGAAAGAAGCAAGCCAAGTAGTTTTTGAGAACATTACCAGCAACTCTTAGAGTCACCCTTGAACATGGAACTTTGTCTTTGCGCACATCTTAATCCATTGAACCTCTGCACTGAACCAATCCTCTGAGTTTTTCTTACTCCTTTGGGTCACCCGAAAAAAGTCACAGTATCCACTGCATTATTGTGTTTTGGTCTGTGTCATGTTTCTGTTATTGTGCCTCAGTGTTCAAGGGAAGTATCTGCCTCGAGAGTCAGCCATCACAAATATCTTGTCTCAATACCCATGTTAGTCCATGTTCATTTGATCTACCAATTACATCTCTATGTCTGTTTCATGTCGTTGATGGGGGATACATCAAGGCCCCCCTTCGATGAGTCTATTCCTATCGACTTCAACACATTATCTAGGAACTAGAGTTAGAAACCAATTAGTACTTTGGGACCTGCATGCCTCAATGGAAGGCCTCCTCACATTCGACAGTGGGTTTACATCATTGACCTATAATCGGATGATTCCACGGATGTTCGACTTCATCTCATCTATTCACGTTCGTTGGAATGTACTAGGGTACCTTGGGAATCATTGACATCAATGGTGATTTCCCCCACGCTTGTTAACAGTTTACATCATTGACTGGTAATCAAGTGGTTTCTACCATGTTCGACATTAGGAAATCTATTCACATGGTTAGATTCATACTACATCAAGATCAGTAAGAAGACCCTGGGTTGAGTGATCACTCTGATATGTACTTTTCCCAGGTTGCGACGGAGTTTCTCTTGAACAATGACACATATACTGTCACATAGATCCACTTTGTATTGGTCGTGGCTATGTCTTGTCATCTCGTAGATCCACTGTGTATTCTTCATGGATACGATTAGTTCAGGTCATGGGAGTATAGATCCACAATGTATTTTCAATGGATATACCTTTTATCAATATAATTATGGATCTGCAGTGTGTTTATGGCGGCAATACCTTGAAAGTCTCTATCACTCAAGCATAGGTATGCCTGCCTTGGGTTTGAACCATGTCTTAATATTTGTTTGATGGTTGTGTGTAGCTTCTGTCAAGTTCTCTGAGCCCGCACCCTTGCTTGAAAGTCTGCAAAGTATTTTAGTTATCAGTTCTCGTCTTCTAACTTCACACTTTGGGGGGCAATCTGTTACACCTCAAAATTACTCACTTCACAAGTGTCGCAATTGTCGTCATTAGTTTCGCAAGTGTCACATCTTGACCGCAAGTGTATAAGTGTTGCTGAAATCATACTGCCTTCTTGCCTATGTCTTGCCTCCAACAACATGACATGGACACTTAGGACACCTCAAAGATTAGTTGTGAAGAGGAGGAATCAGTCAACTAGAAATGCAAGTCTCTTGCTATTGGAAGAACCACTAAAAATTGAGTTTCAGAGAGGAGCGCTCCCCTATACACTATCAGGGGGCGCTATAACACTTTGTCCACCCTTTTGGGGGAGCGTTATAACACCAACACTTGCTTTCCTTCTCTTGGAGAGCGCTATAACGCTCTGATGCATTTTTTGGAGGAGCGCTACCTATTCTAGGCGAAAATTGGTTTGTTGAGAAGAATGAGGGAAAGATCCCCTCAATATCTGAAGGTAGTTGGATTCAAATACTTGGTCAAGCCATGATCTTAGGGAAGATCCATAACTAGAAGAGGAAAATCCTCAACTTACCCCAAAGATATCTCAAGTAGTTGGGCCTCTCCAAGCCTATTTAAACAAGCCTTCTCATGGTGAAAAGAAAGGGGAAAAAGTATTGTGAAGCATCCAACCTATGATCTCATGAAGAAGGTATCTTTCGGAACATCAACATTCGGTGTGTGGACTGTTTGAGAAAGGGTTCGGATGAGGAAGGCTTGACGAAGCTGCTACACTCACATCTATGGCTGTAAGAATTCTTCATTATTGTTCTCTTTAATATAATATGCTTGGCCTGTTTCTTTCAAATCTGTGTTTGATCTCACATGAATTTGTCTCTAATAGATAGGTCTATTTCGAGCTAATCTCAGTAGAGTAGGAAGTTGTTTGTAATTTTGTTTGTCTATAGGGCTTATCAAGGAGCGTAAGATTGGAGCTCAACTCGGACCATGCAGGGACAAACATCGGTAAAAGGTACTTCTTTTCTCCTTCCTCCTCACACATTAGTTTATTTAGATCTAAAAGGAAGTCAGTGTCCATGATAATCATCTTTTGTCTTAAGACTTAAGATTCTATCTCTCAAGAGGAGATCTACCTATTCGCAGGGAGATTTTCCTTCAACACCCCTCTTATTTGGCTTCTTCCCAAGACAAGGGATGAAGAAAATGGTCTTAAACTTAGAGAACACGGATATTATTTAGAGTATAGCTTGCAAGATAGATTAATGCTAACTTTCAATTTAGCATTAGTTCTAAACATTAAATGTTTAGAAACACATGTATAGTCCATTTCTGGATGCATATTCTCTAACATATATTTTGTTCACTCGCTCGTGATCTTCCACCTACATCGCATGAAAACATGTTCGTTGTCATTTCTGAGTCTTTGTTGTCACTTCCAAGTGTCCGTTGTGCTTTTTGAGTCATTCTAAACATTAATAATAACTCGCTCACTTAGTGTGGGATTGTTAGACAAAAACTACACCACAGATGCACATGTTGTTGGTGACATTCCCACACCCCAAGGAACTGCACATGCTGCTGGTGAATGTGAACTGCACATGCTGCTAGTGCTGGTGAATGTTAGGGAACTGCACATGCTACTGGTGAATGTGAACTACACATGTTGTTGGTGAATGTTCTTGAGGTATGAATTCCTTGATTTCATACCCATACCCATTCTATTAGATCTATTGAAATCGAGCTTCTTATTGAGTAGCGTCTTGGAATTAGTTGAATCGATCAAATTTTTCCATCATCTTTACGAAAATTTGTGTTTTCTTTTTAATCTCAAAGACGACTAACAAAAACAAACAAATTTCTTATAGGTTGGGTTTCTCCATGTCCATGCTTTATGACCTGGTCGATTGCCTTATTGACTAGAGAAAACGAAGGACAACTAGCCTCATCCTTCACTTTGGTGTTGTATGTCTCATCCATTACCCATTGCTACATGAGGTAAATAAAAATCAGCAAACTCAAAAAATCAGAGCACCACAAATCCCATATAAAACATATATATTTCCAGAAAAATCGTAACGAAAATACCTGGTGCTTGTCATTGGCATTCTCATGGACCAAAATGACAGACCCATTATGGATCACAAGTGAAAATTCAGGCTTAGCCTTGGTAAAGGCTCTCACGAACTTCCCTCGTGGAAAAATGAGATCACCTCCAGGTCGCGGGAATGAACCCCTTGGAGGCCCGTAGCCAGGTCGCTTGAACGAATCCTCGGAAGACCCACTTCTCGATCGCGGGAAATAATCGGAGGGAGTCTCACATTTTGGTCTCTGAAACCTTATTCTTGAGTGATTTTGAGTCACTCTGCCCTTTTCCTTCCACCTGGGTGTTTAACACCTTCTCTATGCCTTTATTCAGATTATTTTCATCATATGGGTCTAAACTGTAAGTGAGATTCCCAGGGAGGCTCACGGTTCCTGAGACCTTATCCCTAGTCACGTAAAATATATGAGTAGTTCTAGCAAACCTTGACATTCACTCCTTCATATCTAAAGAATAAATCCATGGCATCAAAACAGAAAACAAGCCAAGATGCAGTGAAGGATTTTCTTACTTGTTGCTTGCTTGTGGGTCGAGATAGATAGCGTGTGACGCAACCCGCCCCTCACCGAGCAAGTCGCTCCACCAGGACCTTCTTCTTCCATGGGCCCAAAGAGTCAAAGTACTCTTCCTCTCCTCTTGGGAGTCCACTACCCACCGTAGACTCCTTCTGCTGCTTTCCCTTCGGATATCGGGAATTCGAACTTCGGGATTTCGCGGTTCATGCGAACATGGTTCACATGCAAAGCAAAACCCCGAACCCCGATGGTCAATGGTCAACTCTTTCGGATATCGGGATATCGCGACTCGGGAGCTCGCGGTTCACGCGAACACAATTCACATACA
>ML818751.1:5827-20278 GCA_009831015.1 Picea engelmannii | reverse complement strand
TGCAGCAACAAACATTTTCGACTCAAGGCGTCCGCCACCTTGTTCGCAGTCCCCGAAATGTGCTTTATGACAAAGGTGAAATTCTGCATATATTCCACCCACTTTGCATGCTTTTGATTCAGCTTCTCCTGCTGACTCACGAACTGCAGTGCATGATTATCACTGTACAACACAAATTATTTGGGTATGAGATAATGCCTCCACTTTTTCAGTGCCTGGATAATGGCATAGAATTCTTTATCATATGTGGAGTACTTCAATTTTGCATCATCCAGTTTCTCGCTGTAATATGCAATAGGTCGGTCATCCTGACTTAAGACCCCTCCAACAGCATACCCACTAGCGTCACACTTCACCTGGAAGGTCTTCTGAAAATCAGGCAGCACTAACACTGGCTGCTCAGTTATCCTTCGCTTCAACAAATTGAAGCTCCTTTCAGCCTCGGCTGTCCACTGAAAAATTTTATGCCGCTTTTTCACAGTATCCATCATGGCGGCACTGATTCCACTAAAATTTCGAATGAATTTTCTGTAGAAGCTTGCCAAACCGTGAAATCTCCTTACCTCGAAGACATTCCTTGGCGATGGCCAATTCCTGATTACTTCAACTTTCTCAGGATCCATCTTCAATTCATTTGCCGAAATAACGAACCCCAGATATATGAGTTTCGTCTGCATAAAGGAACACTTCTTCAAATTGATCAGCAGTTTCTCCTGCTGCAGTCTTTTCATCACAATGGCCAAATGCCTCAAGTGTTCAGCTCTAGTCTTGCTGAAAATTAAAATAGCATCCAGGTATACCACCACAAATTTTCCAATGAATTCCCGTAGGACTTCATTCATCAGCCGCATAAATGTGCTTGGCGCGTTTGTCAACCCAAACGGCATGACCAGCCATTCGTACAAACCCTCGTTTGTTTTGAATGATGTCTTCCACTCATCTCCCTCTCTCATCCGGATCTGATGATATCCTCTCTTGAGATCAATTTTGGAGAAATAATTTGCCCCACTTAGGCAATCCATCAAGTCATCCATCCTCGGCAGTGGAAACCTGTATCTGATGGTAATCTTATTTATTTCCCTGGAGTCTGTACACATTCTCCAGCCTCCATCCTTTTTCGGTCTCAGTACTGTCGGAACAGCACATGGACTTAGACTTTCCCTAACTAGCCCCTTGTCCTGCAGATCCTGTACCTGCCTTTTGACTTCCTCGTTCTCTTGAGGTGTCAACCTATATGCTGCCTTATTTGGCAAAATTGCTCCGGGTATGAGGTCAATATGATGACTCACACTCCTCATCGGTGGCAACGAACGAGGTAGTTCATCCACGATGATATCAGCGAACTCTCCAAGCAGTTCCTGAATCTCGTCCGGCAAGTCATCCACTCTTGTGCTTGTCAGAACAATCCTCGGTTTCCTGACAACAAAGAATTGTGGATTCTCCTCCTTCTCCAGCTCTGTGAGAAGCTCTTTCCCACTCATGAGAAGTATGGTACTGGTCACTTCCGGCTCCACCTTCTTATCCTTCCCCGGAAGCAGTGTATGTGTTTTTCCATCCTTCTCCAAGGTGTATGTGTTCATTCTCCCATCATGAACCACATGTATATCATACTGCCATGGTCTCCCCAATAAAACATGACAGACATCCATAGGAATGACATCACACAAGATCTCATCTCTATATTCACCCATTTTAAAATTTACCAAGCATTGTTTCGTAACACATACCTGGTGTCCTTTCTGCAGCCATGTCACCTTGTATGGACTCGGGTGTTTGTTCGTTTTCAATTCCAGCTTCTCCACCATCTCGGTCGAAACAAGATTATCTGTGCTCCCACTGTCCACTATAACCTTGCATTTCCAGCCCCGGGTCTTGCAAGTCGTCCGGAACAGTCGGCATCTTTGCGCTGTATCCTCCATCTCCTTCTCAAGTTTCAAGAGAACTTTATGCACTATTAGTGACTTCCCACTTCCAGCGTCCTCATCTTCAGCATCACGCCTCTGCGCCTCAGCAACATGAGCGTTTCCTCTGTCTATTTTTCTCTCTGGACAATCAACGGCTTTGTGTCCGTCTTTACCACATGTAAAACACGTGATAACTCCTCCACGGCCTCTTCCTCTACCTCGGGTACGAGGAAATGTATTGGCATCAGCGTAATCTCCTTGCTGGCCTGTTTTCTGTCTCCTCGGCTCAAAATTTTGTTGCCTCTGCTGTGAGGTTCCACCTCTTTCATCTCTTCCTTGAGGTCTCTTCCAATCCTCCTTGGGCTTTTGAGTCCTTTCTTGGGCAACTGCTTTGCCTCTAGGCTGGTTTCTGCCTCGCCCTCGCTGTCCCTGCTTGTGGCTTAGCTTTTCCTCGGCCCTTAGAGCCATCTGGTACGCATCCTCAACTGTGCGGACGGTAACCATGCTCAACTCTTCCTGAATATCATACCTGAGACCATTCAGATATCTCACCACCTTTTCGTCATCATTCTCCCGATGACCAGCTCGAATGTTGAGCCTGTAGAACTCCTCGGTGTACTCCTTCACCATCATCAACTTCTGCCTCAGGTTCTGCATGCGCCTGAACAGAGTGATCTGGTAGTCTCTCGGAATGAACTTCTCCTTCATCTTGGTGATCATTCGATCCTAGTTCTTGATCTTCTGTTTGCCCTTGGAATGCCTGTCTGCCTGCAGCTCGTCCCACCATAAGGCTGCATGTCCCTTCAGCTTCGTGACAGCATGCCTCACCTTCTTGTCCTCTTCGATGTCCTCATAATCGAAGTAGGTGTCGATTGCTCGGATCCAATCCAACAGCTCCTCTACGTTTAGATTTCCCTCATAGACGGGAATATCCATCTTCGTCTTCGAGCTCATCCTCGAAATGGCTCTGATCAACCTCTCTGTCGAGGCATCTTCTGCAGCGACCTCTTCTTGGTCGTGTCCAGCTTCCTCTTCAACCTCAGGATCACTGAACTCTGCTGCACCCGCTACACGCCTCTGGGTGGCTTCCATATCCTCGAGCCTCGCCCTGAGATCTCGTATTTGACGCTCCATTTCTGGATTCCCTGCCTGCCTACCCCTTCTTCGGACGTCCCTGTCCTCACGATCAGGTGACTGCCTTTCCCTCCTGGGCGGCATTATATCTCTTCTCTTCCTCTCTGCTACAGAAAACAGAGAAATCTTTGGCTCTGATACCACTCTGACGCAACCCGCCCCTCACCGAGCAAGTCGCTCCACCAGGACCTTCTTCTTCCACGGGCCCGAAGAGTCAAAGTACTCTTCCTCTCCTCTTGGGAGTCCACTACCCACCGTAGACTCCTTCTGCTGCTTTCCCTTCGGATATCGGGAATTTGGACTTCGGGATTTCGCGGTTCATGCGAACATGGTTCACATGCAAAGCAAAACCCCGAACCCCGATGGTCAATGGTCAACTCTTTCGGATATCGGGATATCGCGACTCGGGAGCTCGCGGTTCACGCGAACACAATTCACATACAATGCAAAACCCCGATCCCCAAACTCCGATGTGCTTCCACTTGTCCTCCACTAACGATCATGGTCCCACACGCCACTTCACTTCCCTCGCTCGTGCGATCGGGGATCGCGGGATCGCGAATTTGCCAGTCACAATTCACTTGCATCACAAATCCCCGAACCCCGAACCCCGATGCCACCTGTCGACATCCCAGGTGAGGCCTCTCGCCCTGACACATGTCTCCCTCTCATTCAATCGGGATTTCGCGATTCGGGAGTTCGCGCCTCCTGATGCGCAAGGTCACAGGCTCTACAAAACCCCGAATCCCGACTCTTCCAGATCTTTCGCCACGTGTCTCCCTCCGATCAACGGCTCCGATCAACTCGGGAAATCGCCAGTCGCGATTTCAAAGAGCTTTAACTCTTGTCTCCAGGAACGCCGAACGCCGAACCCCGATCCTCAGGGATCTTGCGCCACATGTCCCTTCTCCGATCGACGGCTCAAATCGCTTCGGGAAATTGTAACTCGGGATTTTACGAGGTGTAAAACCTTTGTCCTCCTAATCCCCGGATGCTGAAACTCCGATCTCTCTGGATTCGTGCCACCTGTCTCTCCGATGATCGACGGCTCCCGTAGATTCGGGAAATCGCGTCTCGGGATTTCACGAGATGTGAAACTCTCGCCCTATCAATCCCCGAATGTCGATACCCCGAAGTCCGATGGGCTTTGATCGGTCCTCGCCTGTGCTTACGGTTAACTCCCGCGCAACTCTTCCACGATCGGAGGGTCCTCGGGATTTCGGATTTCTCCCCGACAACTCCAAGTCGTCGATTCTCTTTCTCTTGAGAATCCTCCGTTCACCACCTTCGTCCTATGCAACTGAAACAAAGGGACTATCCCTCCTGATATTTTGTTAACTCGGACTCCTTCAGAGCTTCCTCGAGCATGTTCACTGGCTCGTTCTTCACCCACTTCCAAAAGTGATGAAGTCTTCTGGGTGCTGTGCGCTCTCACTCGCAACAGCTTCAACCGAAGTCTTCTGGGTTCTGTGCGCTTACGCTCCCAACAGTCTCGACCTGTTCCTTCTCAGACTTGCTACTGAGGCTCCCATCCAACCTGCACTCACCTGCACGGTTCGAACAGCCAAGCCGACTCAAGGCAAAAGAGATCAAAAGTTCAACTACTTAGCCTCCTCGATGCACTCTATGCGAAGGTATTCAACTGCACTCGATGCAGGAATCTCCTGGCCTAAGCAGAGAAACAATTGAAACTCATTCCCTCAGGTTACGAACCTGATATGCAATCACATAAGCAACATATAGAAGATAAGCATAAAAAGAAGCAAATATGCAACAACATAATACCAACAACACAAAGAGACTGAACACATCCATGGAACTGAATAAAAGCTTTCCTATTAATTCAATGTCTGTACATGGAGTTTCTTCACAAGCTCTCTGCTCTGCTCCTCTTTTCTCTATGCTAATGCTGAATGATATGAATGTTTTTTTACAATGATACAAGGGAGGGTGTCTATACTCCGTTTTCCCTCTCGAAAGGTGACTGTCTAATCTAGACTTAATTATCCTATCTAACTGCATTAAATTTAAGTAAATGCCTCAGCTACCTAAGGACGAGAGCTTATCTGCTCAAGGTTCGTTACATGTACAAATGCGCTTCATCACATCAACGTTTAATGTTTGGCGCAGCCATATTGTAATGATTCCAAAATTTGAATGCTGGTGATGTCCAGCTGGTCTCTCCTTGCTCCACGCGCTGGCTCGCTTGATAGGTGAGTGATGCTCCTGCATCAGCGTGGTTTTAGAGATAATGATTCTAATGAATAATATTCAAGCTGCCTTTTGGTTGAACATCTGTATCAGTGTATGAGTTCCATGAATATAATTGACACCTGGATGACTGCATGTATGAGCATGCATTATCATTATTACATGGCCTATACAATTTTATTGTTACGTATATAATATTTATTAATGATTAATATGTATCTCAACCACGATTCCCCCAGCTCACTAAGGGTTTGAGCTTGCACTTGCTTGACGCAAGTAGCTTGTTGACAGACCCACTCCACGAAACTAAAATAATCGTCGTAAGCCACAGGAAGGCGATTCTCTGGAGCGAGCCGGTAGCCTACTGAAATTATCATCGATTTTATCTCAAAAGCCAATCTGCAAATGAACACATGCTAAATAGACCATGTCATTGAACCCATCATGAATCCTCCCCTGTAGAAGTATATGACAAGTGAAAATTTTCCACATATGTTCTCATCTGTCGAAGTTGATCTAGGAAGATACAAGTGTGCCCATACATGAGTGTCTGCATCTATAACGACATCTCTTGAAGCCACGGCTTCATCCAGTTTTTCATATGGGGGGACATTGGATACACAGTGGGAGAACCTTTCCACAGATCCATCTCTGTACACTCTTATGAATCCTTCCAGTTCCTCCTCCACTTTGTGTGCCTCGTGCACGATGTGGGGAGTAGTCTTTTCCACAGGCCTAATTGTCTTTGGATCTACCGAAATGGTATCCATATAAACCTAATTTTCTGCACTTCCAAAAATATTTCTGGGAGAACATGATGTTATGTAAGTAATGGGTATCGGATTTGCGTGCGAGCAAAGCCTTCCTCTATGTAATATTAGTCACCTACTCTTTAGAAAATTGTACCATTGACTGACTGGTGGAGGGACGTCTGACTATGATTTTGACAATGCATACCACTATGTTGTTGTGCGTGAGGACTCACATTTATAGTGAGTATCATGAGAAGAGGAGAACGCTTCGTTAACCTTTTTTAAACCACTGGTCGGCTACCAAGCATCAGCGGTTAAGAGAGAATAAAAATTAGCTTAAAATAACAGCTAACACATTTTGAAAGTTTCAATTTCTATAATCATCCTTCATCCCCTTTTAAAGTGTCAATATTTATAATAGCTTATATATTCAGACACTTTTATTCAATTGAATTCTTTGACACTAAATGTCTTGAGAAACACTTTTATGTTTTCATTAAAAAATGCTTTCATATAATCATAAATGCTTTTATAATCTTAAATTTTTTTGTTCCTTATAAATACAGTCTCTAACTTAATTTATTATTTTTCAGATATCATTGGAGACTTGTCTATATAGGAGCAACAAGTCCCTGGGATTTCTGCCTTCTTAGTAGGGACTTGTTGCTCCGCAACTACCCTTGTTAATCTAATAAACATAAACAGACCTAAGTTTATCAAAACATTTCACCATTCCAACACTTATTTATTAATATAATAAACATCCCTTGTTACTCCAAACATATGAAATGATAGAAATTAATTTAAAATTCTATAACTATATGAATTCCCATAACAACTTTTATTTAAAACCAAAACTAAATGATTTTTGTGGTAATGTCTTGACATTTAAGGAATGGAAGTAACTTCAAAATCTTTTATTTCATTTTCTCTTTTTGCAAACCATACAATTAGTTACTTAAGGATTGGGTGGACAAGTGGAGGTTAAGATCGAATATTTAAGTCACAAGCTCTACTCCTCCGAAGGTAAATTGACAAAAGTTTGGGGAAAATCTCCAACTGAAGTAAATAGCATGATATTAATTAAACATCACTCTTGTCAATGCACAGCGTGGTTACTGCTAACTGTTACACGATAAAATAGAAGTAAATATCTCTCTCTGTTGCGAGTTGGAACGAACAGTAGAATGTCACCTCTATCATCATAGGAAAAATTTAAGCAAGTAAAACTGTGAGACGTATCATTGTGGGACAAATTCGTTGATTGTACCATCATCTCGATTATTATTTTAAAATAAAGACATTGGAAACACAACAACAATTACAAGGCATTCATAATTTCGTTGTCCGTCAGTGACCCCATGGGCTAACAAGATTATCGTTGACTAACATTGATATATTGTCTAACATATATAAACTTGTTGTATGATAAATATACAAATTGTTGTCCATTAAAATAGCCATATATATGATCTATAAACGAGGTGCTATCTATGTCAAATGCAGTCTGCAAACAATAATTTCCTTCATACGATTGGTTGTCTATAAAATTATTGCCATAAAAATACTAGTTGTCATGCAAGTCATTGTCTAAATAACAACAGATGAAATTATGGATATCATAATGACATAGTTGTGAGGTTATCGCTATGTAAAGGAAACCACAGGGAAGGGTTGGGTAAAAAACATAGTGTATTCACATAAATAATCGCATGATATTAATAAATAGCATGGCATAATAGTTAAATCGCAGGGTAAATACCATGGTCATACAAACTTGTTGTCAAATGTATACCATATACACGGCTTCGATTATAACTCAGTCTCACCCTATATATCAATTTGTGGTCACTCTCATTCACATTAAATTTGCAAAGGTAAGATTAAGTCGTTTTTCAAGACAGAATTATAAAATCGTTGCCATACCATAAATTTAAAGTCGCCAATATGCAATAACTAAAAATGGTTGTCCTAAAATGACGGTTAAACTCATAGTCGAGATAGATATGAAATCATTGTCATAGATTGCAATGTTTTCCCATTAAAGGATGGGTTTCCAACATTAGTATGTAGAGTTAAATTTCAAGTGGTAAAATAGCAGTGGTCATAGGTAGTGGTAAGAATATCATGCAGAAATCGCAGAGTAGAGTTGCCAAGGTAAAATCGCAGAGGTGAATTCGTAAATCAATAAATTAAAAACATTGTCACAATATCCCAGTCACAGTCACTATGTAAAAACAACAGTCACCACCTAATAAAATCGTAGTCAATAAATGTAAATGAGAGTCAAATACCCAACCCATCACCAAGATTTGTTAATAAAATCGCCAAGATGGTACCAACAAGTGCTGGGATTTATCAAAAAATCACAAAGAATATTCCAAGGAAGCGTTGGGTGGCAAGCCAAGAAATCACAGAGATAATCAACAAAAATGTAGAGATAAAAGATAAAAAATACGCAGAGGTATTCAATCGCAAGAAGGTGCAAGACAATCAATCAACCAGGAACAATCAACTGGGGTAGACAGCTGGGAAAAAACATCATTCGCTCATCATACACACACAGAAAAGTAGGGCATTAGAATCTATAGGTCTCTATTCACCGAAGTGATGACCGTCGATTCGGCTCCTAGCCGACTACTCAGGCATGGAATTATTATCTAGGGATGAAGACGAAAGATAAAGAACAATCTCCTCATAATAATCAATAAAAACAAAACAAAATAGTCATAGAAATCAAGGATCAGTGGCCAAGGAAATCAATTCGATGCAGGGAGTGTAAAGCTATGATGACTTTAAGTTCTCGATTAAAAACGCTAAGTAAAACACTTTTCTTCACAAAATAAAGGTACAGAAAAGAAACCGCAAGAACAATAATTATCTACCATTCAAAATAATTTCAGGTGTACCATAGCCCAAGGTGACAACTCTGAGTCGTTGTCCCATGCGCTTCATCCAGCTCCCACTTTCCAACCGATGTGACTTCACCGGTACCTCCCAGCCAATGCTAGGGGTACTCTTCTTCCCCCTTATCCCCCCGAACCACAAAGGGGCCACACACACTATACCAGAGAACAACTAGCTCCTAGCTCGCCTCGCAAGGTCGGAATACCACTCGTTAACCGAGCTGGGTATCTAAACTCCCACAAGATAAGTCAGTCAAGTCAAATATTCTGCAGCATAACATTACGCATGAATAAGAGATCCATACTCCCCCTCCTCCATCTTTTTTATAGAGTTTATAAGTTATTCCTTCCCAATTTCCCAATTAATTTATTTTTTATTAATTTAATTCAGAAAAACCTCCACCACACACATGTAACCCATCCCCCTAGTTGCACCAGAAAATAATTTCATTAATTATTTAATTACTCCTATTTCCCTCACCCACCTAAAAGAATTCCTAAAATCACTCCTTGGTGTCCCCATATTCCCTTACACAATTTAAATGACTTACGCCCTTACTAAATTCCTAGTTGAGTTCAACTTAGAAAGTTCTTAAAGACAAGATTCCTTACTAAGTTAGTCATTCTGTTTTTTCCTTATGTTTCCCTTTTTCTTTATGTTTCCCCTTTTTCCCTTAGTTTCCTATTTCTTTTAAGTTTCCCTCTTTTCCCTTTTTATCTAAAACTTAATTTAGCAAGTGTAGAAAAATTACCTTTTACCCCTTTTTCTTTTTAATTAATAATTTGTAATTAGAAAATGTAGAAAAACAATCAATTCCCTTTTAAAATTTTAATCCCTCAATATAATTTGATTATAATAAATTAATTGAATCGTTACCTCTTTCTCGTCATATGTTTAATTATGATTATCATTATTATTTTTACCACAAGTATCACTTATACCTAGATTTTAATTTCACTAAGTCGGGAGACATTCTATTAGGGAAATTGTTTTTAAATCTCGCCTATCATTTTTTCTAAGGCCATCTAGGTTTATTCACTTATTAGTTAACAATGCGACGTTCCCTTCAATATGCACTAGGTGCTCCAAGGGTGCCACTCGCCTCATTTTGTTTCCCTTGTGCGACGTGCCCTTCAGGATGCACTACGTGCTCCAAGGGTGTCACTCACCTCTTTCCATTTTTCTGGCACGACGTGCCCTTTAGGATGCACTATGTGCTCAAAGGGTGCCACTTGCCTCTTTCCATTTTTCTGGCGTGATGTGCCCTTCAAGACGCACTACGTGATCCAAGGGTGCCACTCATCTCTTGACTGACTTGGTAGACATCAAAAACCCCTGGAGTCAATACTCCGCTAGGTGATCTTGTGGGAGACTAAGGGCCTATAAGGAATACAACCCCTTCCTTATTGTGCACCCCTTAGAATCATCGTGAGCGACTTTCACAGTCTTCCCTCATGACATCGTAGGTCTTCTAGAACTAGGTAATCATTAACCTAGTTCGAGCCACGACGAGAGAGCTAGTAGGTTATGGCAGGGCTTCTCTACACACCTCTCCCTCAGGTCTCTGGTTGTCGTGTGTGACCCATCTACTCCACATGTGAGTCTGGTCGGCAAGCTACCGTCATTCTGCATCATCAATAAATCATGTCAGCAATAATAATCAATCATCATAACATCTAATCAGATGTACATATGTCATATCTACAACAATCAACCCCAATAGTTCACTCCCTCACTCGATCTAGAGTCCAAGGGGTTTCATCGATGCCTCTGCATCCTCGAGGTCCAAATTCCTGCACACTCCGAATAATCCAGTCAATATCACCTGTCCATGTAAATACACAAAATAATGTATAATCACATCCATAATGCCTCATAATCAAAATCAAATGGCCAATAGCATAATAATCTGGATCGCTTGCAAGAAAGTGTCCTCAAAGAATAAGTTCACTCAGTGTGCGCAAGAGCGGGATGTTACATACACCCCCTCTTGGTCTAAACTCCATCCCGAAGTTTTACAATATATAAGTGTCGAATAATGTGTATCAAAAAAGCATAAGTCTATCTATCAAACAAAGATGGAAACTGTTGGCGCATATCATATGCATTCTCCCAAGTCGTCAAGTGTAGACTATAGTTCTCCCACTAGACCTTGACCTGATCTATTGTTCGACGTTGTAGATGTCAAATGCAATGATCCAGAATGTGGATCGGCTCAGCCGTGAGCACCCCCTCATCTGATACTTGCAAGGAACTCATGTCAATAACAAGTGTAGGATCACTAATATAATGTCTCAAAACAGATACGTGAAAAATATCGTGCGTATGCCTCAAATAATCAGGCAAGGCTAGTCGATAGGCCACAGGCCCCTTCCTCTCCACAATCTCTAAAGGTCCCACGAATCTAGGAGATATTTTAGCTCCCTTTCCAAACTTGATCGAACTCTTATGCGATTTTACCTGTAAGAAGACTCGATTGCCAACTTTGTAACTATGGTCGACATAGTACTCATCGACATAACTCTTGCTTACATATCTTGCTTACGTATCTTGCTTACATCGTCTTGTACATATCTTGCATATCTATCTCTTGGAAGATAATGTGTTCCAAGAAGAACTATACCTATGGAAGAACAACAAGATAAGAATGAATATCATTAGATAATACACATGAAAGGATAAAATACAAATCATGTGGAGGCTACTGCAAGATAAGCCGAATCAATCATGAAGAGACTTAGAAGTTAGACATCAAGAGAAATTGGAGAAAGACTTATGACGACAACTAAGATGGAAGTGTGGACTTTGTCAGACAAAAAAGCCAATTATATATTGTAGAAGACAATA
This sequence comes from Picea engelmannii, assembly GCA_009831015.1. NCBI lineage: Eukaryota > Viridiplantae > Streptophyta > Pinopsida > Pinales > Pinaceae > Picea > Picea engelmannii. The sequence continues at coordinate 8,523 of ML818751.1, read as the reverse complement.
AGGATACAGATGCAAGCGTGTACTCTGTTACATATAAAGAAAGGTTTAGGAGGGAGCTAATCCTATGATCCATTAAAAATGATGAAATGTATATATCCATGGTGGCAGTCATGAAAGACAACACGTGTTCAGTTCAGCCCCAGAAGAAGACTTCCTCAGAAGCCCTAAAGTATTCCTAGTTGTCCATCCAGATCCGTGATCCTATGATGAAGGTAAGAAGTGGAATCTCTAGGGAGTGGAATCTATAAGAGACTCCATGGACCCAAGAGCTAAAGAAAAACATGGAGATTCCAAGAAATAAGAACCATAACAACCAGTCATTGTATCAAGAATCACAATATTACCAGCCTGATATGAACTCACTAAAAGAAATCAAGCAGAAGAACTGAAAGTCGTGAAGAAGAACAGTGTATGGAAGACTTATGAATGAAAGCATTACGAGATCCAGAACCAAAGATTCTCTCAGATGGAGGGAGAAGACTATATTGATTGATTGTTCTAGTACACCATACTTATCTCTATATAAGTCATTATATTATCCGCAACATCCATGAGTCAGAATTCTACATCAGACGAATGCAAAGAATGTTCTCCAGAGAAATTGAATAAAGAGCATATAAAGAGCAATCTCAAGACTTTGAGCCATACCAGAAAGAGACTCCTGTATGCAGAAGACAACATGGTGGAGAACCTCCAGTGCACATCAGAAGCGTGGTGAAGATTTCCTATGACATCAATATGACTACTCAGAAGATCAGATCTCATGATGACAGAAGAAGTACCACATGGATATGTTCCAGTTCTCCAACTATGATATACTTTATTGTTCAGATCTACATGAAGCCTTCACAATGTTCCAGACTACAGTACAAGCATTACATTATCCATGATAAAGTCCATAAGGGAGAAAATGATTTCTCAAATACATATCTCCACAGATGAGGAGATAAGCATACATTTTGGTAAAGCCTCTATTCAAGATGAAAGAACTTGCATACTCAAGCTAGAGCTCGTGGAAATAACTTTTTTAGCTGGAAGGGAAGACTCTCCAAACTAAAAGAAGGTACGCAAACATTTATTTTTGTGATTGAAATAACTCTTCAGTTAGGAGGGAGGATTGAAAATATTATTTATCTTTGTAATTGAAAAATAGTCTAGATTGGACAGATGTTTTCCTATTCGGAAAGTGGATTGAGATTTATGACGGACAGTGACTTCCCATAGTAGTTAACATGGGAGGCAGACTGATTGTTGATGTATCATAGATAGTGACTTCCCATTATGAGGAGTGGTCTAGGACAATCATTCTTCCTGGCAGTCACTCTGAGTAGTGGTCAGGTAGAATGGTTTGCCTCGTCGGGCAGTCATTCTTTCGAAGTTCACAGTTGTGAGCAATTTCGAAGAATGGTCTGTTTTGGAGGTTGATGCAAGACAGACATTCCTTGAGGGCAGACTCGTTCTCTCCAGGTTACACTTTGTTTAGTGTCGGAGGAATGGCCCAAGGTGGGGAATGGTCCGGACAGTTATTCCTTGAGGGAAGACTCATTCTCTCCAGGTTACACTTTGTTTAGTGTCGGAGGAATGGCCCGGGGTGGGGAATAGTCCAGGCTCAATAATCAAGGACAGTCATTCCTTAGGGTAGACTCGTTCTCTTTAGGTTACACTTTGTTTAGTGTCGAAGGAATGGCCCAGGGTGAGGAATGGTCCAAACATTTCTTAGGGTTTACACATTTTATCCAGGGTGCACTTTGATAAGTGTAGGAAGAATGGCCCAAGGTGAGAAATGGTCCAGGTTCAGAAATTAGAAATAATACTTCTTCCTTGTTTGTGAAGAATAGGGCAGATAGCCCATTGCTGATGAGGGCAGATATTCTTTCATATCTCACAGACGTGAGTGAAACATCTTCCCAGAGGATTCATTTTATCTTTAACAGTATTTTCTATGCAGGATGGAATCAATTGATTGTTATGGACAGTAGAGATATACTATTGTGGTGGATATGTTCCACTGTTCGTGAGGCAGATATTCTTTCAGATCTCATAGATGTGAGTGAAAGAGTAGTCCAAATAACTCAATCTATATCATAAAATTGTTTCTATGCAGATGAAGACTACTGTGGTGGCAGACATTCTTTCAGATCTCGCAGACGTGAGTGAAAGATTGGCCCAGATGATTCAATTTTTATCATAACATTGTTTCTATGCAGGATGCTCTCAGATGTTTGTTATGAAGACTATATCACAGTAGATGAGGACTACTATGGTGAATATGTTTCACCGTTCGCAACCATACGTTGTTGATCAAGTACTTATGTATTACTTGATGTGGTAGTTAACCATTGGATTGTAGTTATGTAATACTATGAATAGACACAGGTGTGTTCTATCCTTGTTCTTATTGCCTTGAAGACTATCAGCAGTTTATTGGAGATAATGATCATTCAGATGAATGATGAACAGATATTTTCCAGACAAAAAACAGTTCAGAGCTTTTACTCCTCTTGTATCACTCTATGGTGAGAGTGACTTATCCAGCATCATATCTAATTACTCAGATGAAGTATGGTCTCGAGAGTTGATGCAACTGATGATGATGGCGATGCTCATGATCTAGTCATGAAATAGTCTAGATGACTATATTGATGCTACCGGGTAAATGGTATGTTTTGTGCTCAAGTCCATTACCTGTAAATACC
>ML818750.1:69593-81492 GCA_009831015.1 Picea engelmannii | reverse complement strand
AATGAAGAATGAGAATCAAAATAACAATCTGAATGTTGGGTTGTTATATTTTTCCATTTTACAATAGCAACATCAAAAGGAAAATATTTTTAAGTTTACCATTTAAAAAATAAAGAAGAAAAAACATGATGTTTTGTTTCCAAATATTTCTAAGTGATTATCTTTAAAATAAAAATAAAAATGATACATCTAGGTTATATAACTCCATATATATATGAAGTTCTAAATGTTATATTGAAGTGTAAACTTAATTTATTTTCATAAATAGGAAATTTATCATATCAATCCAAGGTTGGTGGACTTGCGAGGGACAATCAATGTATGTGAGGGAACTAGCTTCAAAATACAGGATAAGAAGGAAATTCAAACTTGAAAGACATCATCAACCAATCTTTGAAATGTTGAAAGTACAATCTGAACTAATCTTCAAAACTTCAAATAAAATTTAATTCTTTCAACCTTAGGTTGTCACAGTTCCACGGTTAGAAATCAAGTTGCAAAGTGAAATATGCCACAATGATTGTGATCTCTTTGCAACAATACTCTACCAACTAGTAAAGTTAAAGGTTTTTGAAAGAATGTTATAGCACACAAGAAGAATGAAAAGACTAACTAAACTTGAATAAATTTAATTCTTTCAACCTATGGTTGTCACGGTTCCATGAGTAGAAAATCAAGCTACAACGTGAAATATGTCACAATGGTTATGAACTCTTTGCACTAGTACTCCATCAACTAGTGAATTTAAACATTTTTTAAAGAATAATTTATCTTATAAGTATAATGAAAAGACTAAATGAACTTGAATACAATCTAATTCTTTCGACCTTAGGTTTTCAAAGTTCCACTGATAAAAAATCAGTGTGCAAAGTGAAAAATGCCACAATGATTGTGTGATATTTGCAACGATAGTCTATAAACTAGTGAATTTAAAGGTTTTGAGAGAGTGTCTATGCAAGGAGTTAAAGTAAAATCTAAATTTTAAATAATATACAAATCTCAAAATAAAAACTAAAATAAGATCTGAAATTTAAATCTAAGATTAAAGTGTTGTTATATAAACAAGAGAGTAAGTCAAATTACCATGGAAGGAACATGGGGAAATTTAAGTCTATTCACATCAATATACACAGTGACATGTACCAAAGAAAGGGTGCCCTACGGGCCCGGTTCATGAACAAAAGAGAAAGGACACTAGTTGAAGGAAATTAGAGCTTTAGTATTAATCATCAAACTGGTTACAAACTGAGTTTTCAAAGAGTTCTCCTCCAATTCGAATCCCCTTCCAGCGTCAAAGTATAGGTTATTTATATAATGGAGGATGTAACAACTAGCATAAGAGTACTCTCGTGTAGTAATAGAAAAACTAATGAGATCTTAGAAGTATCGATTTGACCTTGATTTTATTAGGATCCCACAATTTTAAGAACAAATTCGGGTTGTTGATTTTCTTGTTGTAAAAATATGTAACCTCTCGCTCTATTGAACACACTTTTATTGACTTATTCTTTGAGGACACTTGTGTGCAATTGATCTGGTTATGGTACATGGTGATTTTATTTCGATTATGGATTATACATGTTGATGATGTGGTGTGACTTATTGTTTCAATGTATATGTATTGATAGAGTCTATTGACGAGTTTACCTGAGTGTGCATGACACATGACAAATTATGGATGTTGATGGCATTGATGGACCTCCTTGGACTCCAAACTGAGTCAAGGAGTGGATTATATTTTGTTTGAGTATTTCATTTTACTTATATATGACATGTGATTGATTATAGTATGATTATGATCCATATTTTATGAGAAGGACGAAATGAGTACAGATTATTAAAATATTCTTAACACATAATAAATGAGATACAATAAAATTCGTTTTCTATTCAATAAGGAAATAAGATGAAACTGTAAAATGCAGCGAAAAACAATCTTGTTGGAATCGTGGTGTCTTATCTCTGAGAAGAGATGTGACTGTTGCACTCATTCGCCAGAAGATGATTACAATGGGAATTTAAAGGCCTTTTTACAATAAACATGAATGTCAAAAAAATGTATACTTCCAAACACCTAACCCTAGGAGACGAAGCGCCAAAAGTCACGTGGGCCCCATTTGGGTAAGTTAGTACATCAACTTTTCGGGGTTGTAACTTTTTCATACAATCTTCGTTTTAGGTGCATGATAGACTGTTGGAAAGTTCTATCTAAGGACTACACATTTTGTTTCTATTTGTTGCTATTTGGTGAGTCCTAAAAATGTTGTTTAGGGCCTCAAAATGGCCTCGCAAGTCACATACCCGAAAAATAGAAAAAAAACTACCAAACTGGAAAACTGCCAAAATGAATGAGTTGGAATAGGTGGGAGGCCACCGACATCCATCTGGATCATATTATGTATATTGATCATTGACAATGTTTTTCAATGGATGCAGGATGATGATGTTTTCTAATCTGACTCACATAAGGAGTAAAGGGGCCATGCACCTAAAACCAGACATTGAGTGAGAGGTGTGGTAGAGTCCCTGTCACAACCCACTAGAACTCCCGTCATGGCTCGAATTGTAGGTTAAATATTACCTAGTTGAGAGTTCCATGATGTCATGAGGGCAGACTGAGATAGTCGCTCATGAATAATTCTAAGGTGTGCGCAATAAGGTAGAGTCCTTATTCCTTAGAAACCCTTAGTCTCTCATAAGGTCAACTGAGTGGAGCGTTGAATCCAAGGGTTGGAAAAACTACCAAAACCAGTCAAAAAGCAAGTGGCACCCTTGGAGCACAGAGGTGCTTCTTGAAGGGCACATCGCGTAAATAAAAACTTGAGTCAATAAATCTAGGTGGCCTATAAAACCTTCCAATCATTATACCTTGCTAGATTTAAATAATTAATTAAAGAGTGAAATTATTAATTATAAATCCCCCAAAAAAGTCAAATCCTACTTCAAATACTAAGCCTAAGTCTAAGTTAGTTAGGGGACTAAATTAATTTATTAATTAAATTAAAAGTAATAAGATAAATCAATTTAAGAATTTAAATAATGAGAAAATCTAAATGAAATATAATGCACACGTGTGAATGAAATTAATAAAAGGAAATTTTAAAATAAGAAAGAAATAAAATATGAGAGAACAAGTGTACAGATATGATGGTATCTAGAGTCTAGCTACCACTAGTCTAACTAGAAGAAGACTCATAATAAAACTCTAACTAAGATATAGTTAGGAGACACTCATTAATTGAGAATCTAGGGAATAAAGAGACAACTAAGAGAGATTTTAAGAACACATTGGGGAATGTGAGGGAAATTTGATTTGAATTAAAATAAAATATGTAATTACTTGTGCAACTTGGGGAGAGGGTGACAAGTGTGATGGTGAATAATCCTAATTTATTTAATTAAAAGGTTAATTAATTGTGCATGTGGACATGTGTCAGTGAGGAAATTCGTATAAAACAAATGGTCTAGATGATAAATGGATGACACTTGTTATTGGTAAATTTATGCTGCCAAAATAATTTTTGAGCTGTGTTTTACTTGTGAGAGTTGGGAAACCAAGTTTGAGGATAGAGTGGTAGCTCTCCCTTGCGAGGACAACTTGGAGCTATAGTATTTTTGGTTTTTGTGCTTAGCCCCTTTGTGGCTCAGGGGTCTAAGGGGAAAGAAGAGTACCCATAGCATTAGTTGGGAGGTATTGGTGAAGTCTTTATGATGCAGGAGCATCTACGACGTCATCAAGCGAGCTAGCGCGTGGAGGAAAGAACATACAGCTGGACAGTGCCAGCACCTATATTTTTTATTTGCTTTGGAGATTGTTGCGCCGCCGTTTGAATGCTTTCATTCATATGAAGCGCCTTTGTATTGTATTATAGATTAGGAGGCATTTAATGGTTTTAATGTTGGTAGATAGGAATTAACTGTAGATTAGACAGTTTTTGCTTTCGAGAGGGAAAACAGAATATAGGCACCCTCCGTTGTATTGTTGAGGACATTATTCACATTCAGATTATTCAGCATTAGCATTGAGAGAAAGAAAGAGTAGAGCAGAGAGCATGTGAAGAAACCCCATGTACAGACATTGAATAAATAGAAAAGCTTTGATTCAATATCATGGATGTGTTTGATCTCTGTGTGTTGTTGTTATTATGTTGTTGCATGCTTGCTTCTTTTTATGCTTATCTTCTATATGCTGCTTATGTGATTGCATATCAGGTTCGAAACTTAAGAGAATGAGGGAATGAGTTTCAATTGTTTCTCTGTTTGAGCCAGGAGATTCCTGCATAGAGTGCATTCGAATTCCTCCGCATAGAGTGCGTTGAGGAGGCTAAACAGTTGAACTTCGGTCTCGTTTTTCCGAGAGTGAATTGGGTTGTTTGAGCCGTGCAGGTGAGTGCAGGTCGGACTGGAGTCTCAGTAGCAAGTCTGAGAGAAGGAAGGTCGGGGTTGCTGTGACTGTGAAGGCGCAGATCCTGGAAGACTTCAACTCTTTGAAAGTTGTTGAAGGGGGACCGCAGGCATCGGGTTCAAGGTCTCTGAGAGAGAGAGCCGGAGGGAATTCAGCTCAGGAGAGATAGTTCCGTGTTCATGTGTAGGAGAAGGCCTGGGGAAGTTTTGAACTGAAGGAAAGCTAGAGAGCCGGAGAACTCTTCAGAGGAAGAGAATCGACGACTTGAAGTTATTGGGAAGGGTCACGAAATCCCGCAGACCATCGGATAGAGGAGGAGTGGCGAGTGGGTTAACTCGCAGGTGCACGAAAGAACCCTTGCCATCGAGTATCGGCATATCGGGGTTGGCGAGTGCAAGAATTACATGCACGTCGAAATCGCGAATAGCGATTTCCCGATTTAGTGGGAGTCGTCGATCGTTGGAGGGACAGGTGGCACGATATCCCGAGGAGTCGGGACTCGGCACTTCGGCGTTTTCGAAGTCGGAGGGAGCACGGAGAAACAACGAAGTCCCGAGCTGCGAAGGGTCCAACGGAGACAGAGCGGAGGACAGCACGTGGCATCGCGCATCGGCGTTCGGGGCTTTGAAAGGTAAGTTAATTACCACCTTTCATCTGCCGATTCCCCGAAAAAGAAATCCCCGATACATAGAAGGGTTGACCGTTGACGTCGGTGATCGGGGCTCGGGAACTTAAGGGTCGATATCGCAAGCATCAAACTCGCGAACACACGAGGACCGATTTCCCGATTTCGAAGGGGAAGTCACCGAGAAGAGCACTGTGGGTAGGAGACATCCTGGGGGAGTTGGAAGAGCTTAGACTCTTCAGGCCCGTGGTTGAAAGAAAGTCCTGGAAGGAGACTGTGCCGACGAGGGCAAGTTGCGCCAGAGTGGTATCAGAGCAGGATTGAGTTCTCTTTGTTCAGGTAACAGAGGGAAATAGATACATAATTCCGCCCAGGAGAGAAAGGCAGTCACCTGATCATGAGGACAGGGATGCCCGAAGAAGGGGTAGGCCAGCAGGGAATCCAGAGATGGAGCGTCAAATACGAGATCTCAGGGCGAGACTCGAAGATATGGAGACCACCCAGAGGCGTGGAGCCGACGCGAGAGAGTTCAGCGATCCCGAGATCGAAGAAGAAGCTGGACACGATGTCGAGGAGGTCTCAGCAGAAGATGCTTCAACCGAGAGGTTGATCAGAGCTATTTCGAGGATGAGCTCGAAGACAAAGATGGACATTCCCGTCTATGAGGGAAGTCTAAACGCCGAAGAGTTGCTGGATTGGATCCGAGCACTCGACACCTACTTCGATTACGAAGACATCGGAGAGGAAAAGAAGGTAAGGCATGCCATCATGAAGTTGAAAGGACATGCAGCCTTATGGTGGGACGAGATGCAGGCGGACAGGCATTCCAAAGGCAAACAGAAGATCAAAAGCTGGGATCAGATGATCGCCAAGATGAAGGCGAAGTTTATTCCGAGGGATTACCAAATCACTCTGTTCAGGCGCATGCAGAACCTGAGACAGAAGATGATGACGGTGAAGGAATACACCGAAGAATTCTACAGGCTCAACATCCGAGCTGGTCATCGGGAGAGTGATGACGAGAAGGTGGCGAGATATCTGAATGGTCTCAGGTATGACATTCAGGATGAATTGAGCATGGTGACCATCCGAACAGTTGAGGATGCATACCAAATGGCTCTAAAAGCCGAAGAAAAGCTGAGCCGCAAGCAGGGACAGCGAGGACGAGGCAGAAGCCAGTTTAGAGGCAAAGTAGTTTCCCAAGAAAGAACTCAGAAGCCCGAGGAGGATTGGAAGAGACCTCAGGGAAAGGATGAAAGAGGTGGAACCTCACAGCAAAGGTAGTAGATTTCTGAGCCGAGGAGACAACAAGATGATCAACAAGGAGGATATGCTGATGCCAATACATTTCCTCATACCCGATGTAGAGGAAGAGGCAGAGGAGGAGTTATCACATGTTTTACGTGTGGTAAAGATGGTCATAAAGCCGTGGACTATCCAGAGAGGAAAATGGACAGAGGAGGAAAGGCTCACATTGTTGAGGCGCAGAGGCGTGATGTGGAGGAGGAAGACATTGGAAGTGGGAAGTCACTGACAGTGCACAAGGTTCTTTTGAAACCGGAGAAAGAGGTGGACACAACTCAAAGATTTCAACTGTTCCGAACGACTTGCAAGACCAAGGGCTGGAAATGCAAGGTCATAGTGGACAGTGGGAGCACAGATAATCTCGTTTCGACCGAGATGGTGGAGAAGCTGGAGCTGAAAACGAACAAACACCCGAGTCCTTACAAAGTGACATGGTTGCAGAAAGGACACCAGGTATGTGTTACGAGACAATGCTTGGTCAATTTTAAAATGGGTGAATATAGGGATGAAATTCTATGTGATTTCATTCCCATGGATGTCTGTCATGTATTATTGGGAAGACCATGGCAGTTTGACAGAAATGTTGTTCATGATGGGAGAATGAACACATACACCTTGGAGAAGGATGGGAAAACACATACATTGCTTCTGTGGAAGGATAAGAAGGTGGAGCCGGAAGTAACCAGCACAATACTTCTCATGAGTGGGAAAGAACTTCTCACAGAGCTGGAGAAGGATGAGGATCCATAGTTTTTCATTGTCAGGAAGCCGAGAATTGTCCTGACAAGCACAAGAGTGGACGACTTGCCAGAGGAGATTTAGGAACTACTTGGAGAGTTCGTTGATATCATCGTGGATGAGCTACATCGTTCGCTGCCACCGATACAGAGTGTGAGTCATCACATTGACCTCATACCCGGAGCAAGTTTGCCAAATAAGGGAGCATACAGGTTGACACCTCAGGAGAACGAGGAAGTCAAAAGGAAGGTACAGGATCTGCAGGACAAGGGACTAGTGAGAGAGAGCCTTAGTCCATGTGCTGTTCCGACAGTACTGAGTCCGAAGAAGGATGGAGGCTAGAGGATGTGTACAGACTCCAGGGCGATAAATAAAATCACCATCAGGTACAGGTTTCCATTGCCGAGGATGGACGACTTGATGGATTTCCTGAGCGGGGAAAATTATTTTTCAAAGATTGACCTCAAGAGCGGGTATCATCAGATCCGGATGAGAGAGGGAGATGAATGGAAAACAACATTCAAAACAAACGAGGGTTTGTACGAATGGTTGGTCATGCCATTTGGGTTGACAAACGCGCCAAGCACATTTATGCGGCTGATGAATGAAGTCTTGCGGGAATTCATTGGCAAATTTGTAGTCGTGTACTTGGACGACATTCTGATTTTCAGCAAGACAAAGGCTAAACACATGAGACATTTGGCCATTATGATGAGGAGGTTACAGCAGGAGAAGTTGCTGATCAATTTGAAGAAGTGTTCCTTCATGCAGACAGAACAAATTTATTTGGGTTTTGTAATCTCGGCTAACAAATTGAAGATGGATCCTGAGAAGGTTGAAGTAATCAGGAATTGGCCATCGTCGAGGAATGTTTTTGAGGTAAGGAGCTTTCACGGTTTGGCGAGCTTCTACAGAAAATTCATTCAAAATTTTAGTGGAATCAGTGCCGCAATGATGGACACTGTGAAAAAGCGGCATAAGGTTTTCCAGTGGACAGCCGAGGCTGAGAAGAGCTTCAATCTGTTGAAGCAGAAGATTACTGAGCATCATGTTCTGGTGTTGCCGGATTTTCAGAAGACCTTCCAAGTGAAGTGTGATGCTAGTGGATATGCTGTTGGAGGGGTTTTGAGTCAGGATGATAGACCTGTTGCATACTACAGCGAGAAGTTGGATGATGCAAAGTTGAAGTACTCCACGTACGATAAGGAGTTTTATGCCATCATACAGGCATTGAAAAAGTGGAGGCATTACTTGATACCCAAATAATTCGTTTTGTATAGCGATAATCACGCATTGCAGTTCGTGAGTCAATAGGAGAAGTTGAACCAAAAGCATGCGAAGTGGGTAGAGTACATGCAGAATTTCACGTTCGTGATCAAGCACATTTCGGGGACTGCGAACAAGGTGGCTGATGCCTTGAGCAGGAAGTGCTTGTTGCTGCAGGAATTCAGGGTAAAAACCTTGGGTTTTGAAAATTTAAAAGATATGTATGCAGGGGACGCAGACTTTGGCGAGGCGTACGAGGCAGCCGAGAACCCAGTTCTCAGGGATAGGAGTCTGTGGATCGACTACCTGACCCAGGATGGATTGTTGTTCAAAGGAAATCAATTGTGCATTCCAGATTGCTCTATGAGAGAGATTTTGGTGAAGGAAAAGCATAGTGGTGGCTTAGCAGGTCATTTTGGACATGACAAGACATTCGCCAAGCTGAGCGAATCGTATTTTTGGCCAGGCATGCGAGCAAATGTTAAAATATTTGTTGACAGGTGCCAGATATGTCAACATGCAAAGGGCCGAAAGCAGAACACATGGTTCTATCAGCCGTTGCCCATACCTGAGAGGCCATGGGAGGCGATCAGTATGGATTTTGTGTTGGGATTACTGAGAACTCAACGAGGAGTTGACTCCATCTTTGTGGTGGTGGATAGGTTTTCGAAGATGGCACATTTCATTCCGTGTCATAAAACCAGCGATGAGACCCACATCGCAAATTTTTTTTTCAAAGAGATTGTGCGATTGCATGGATTTCCGAGAAGCATAGTCTCGGACAGGGATACCAAGTTCATAGGTCATTTTTGGAGGACGCTATGGAAGAAGTTAGGGAAGGACTTGGAATTCAGTTCTGCTTACCATCCGCAGACAGATGGGCAGACGGAAGTGGTTGACAGAAGCTTGGGGGATCTGTTGAGGAGCCTAGTGACTGAGCATCACGGCAGTTGGGATCAGATCCTACCACAGGCAGAGTTTGCGTACAACGATTCAGTGAATCGAAGTACAGGTAAGAGCCCATTTCAAATTTTGTATGGGACACAACCGAGAGGAGTGTCTGAGCTCAGGGAGCCAGAACAGACTGAAACTAGCAGTGCGAGAGCTGAGGAATTCGCTGAGGCAATGCAAGAACTTCACACGCAGGTGAAGCAGCGACTCCAGAAGTCGAATAAAGAATATAAGCGCAGAGCTGATCAAAGGAAGAGACAACTTCAGTCTGAAGTTGGAGACATGGTTCTGGCGCACTTGAGAAAGGAAAGGTTCCCAAGGGGAACATATAATAAACTCAAGATGAAGAAAATTGGGCTGTGTAAAGTTCTGAAGAAATTCGGGGAGAATGCATATGAGCTTGAGTTGCCAGAGGGCATCGGGATATCTCTGATTTTCAACGTTTCAGATTTATACCCCTACAGGGTTGAAGAAGCAGGTACTGGAACTGAGGAACCAGTGATCCAATGGCAGAAACAGTTACCAGTTGCACAGAAGCCCGAGATGGAGTGCATACTGGATAAGAGAAATGGAAGAAAGACTAGAAGAAAGAATGATTTTCAATACCTGGTAAAATGGAAGAACCACCCAGTGGAGGATGCCAGCTGGGAAACAGAGGCAGTGATACAAAAGCATGGGCATTGTGTGCGGGAGCTCATGAGCAGGAGCCCATGAAATCTTTTGAGCCGAGGAGTATGATGCAGGAGCATCTACGACGTCATCAAGCGAGCCAACACGTGGAGGAAAGAACATACACCTGGACAGTGCCAGCACCTATATTTTTTATTTGCTTTGGATATTGTTGCACCGTCGTTTGAATGCTTTCATTCATATGAAGCACCTTTGTATTGTATTATAGATTAGGAGGCATTTAATGGTTTTAATGTTGGTAGATAGGAATTAACTGTAGATTAGACAGTTTTTTCTTTCGAGAGGGAAAACAGAATATAGGCACCCTTCGTTGTATTGTTGAGGACATTATTCACATTCAGATTATTCAGCATTAGCATTGAGAGCAAGAAAGAGCAGAGCAGAGAGCTTGTGAAGAAACCCCATGTACAGACATTGAATTAATAGAAAAGCTTTGATTCAATATCATGGATGTGTTTGATCTCTGTGTGTTGTTGTTATTATGTTGTTGCATGCTTGCTTCTTTTTATGCTTATCTTCTATATGCTGCTTATGTGATTGCATATCAGGTTCGAAACCTGAGAGAATGAGGGAATGAGTTCCAATTGTTTCTCTGTTTGAGCCAGGAGATTCCTGCATAGAGTGCAGTCGAATTCCTCCGCATAGAGTGCGTTGAGGAGGCTAAACAGTTGAACTTCGGTCTCGTTTTGCCCAGAGTGAATTGGGTTGTTTGAGTCGTGCAGGTGAGTGCATGTCGGACTGGAGTCTCAGTAGCAAGTCTGAGAGAAGGAAGATCGGAGTTGCTGTGACTGTGAAGGCGCAGAACCTGGAAGACTTCAACTCTTTGAAAGTTGTTGAAGGGGGAGCGCAGGCATCGGGTTCAAGGTCTCTGAGAGAGAGAGCCGGAGGGAATTCAACTCAGGAGAGATAGTTCCGTGTTCATGTGTAGGAGCAGGCCTGGGGAAGTTTTGAACTGAAGGAAAGCTCGAGAGCCGGAGAACTCTTCAGAGGAAGAGAATCGATGACTTGAAGTTGTTGGGAAGGGTCACGAAATCCCGCAGACCATCGGATAGCAGAGGAGTGGCGAGTGGGTTAACTCGCAGGTGCACGAAAGAACCCTTGCCATCGAGTATCGACATATCGGGGTTGGCGAGTGCAAGAATTACATGCACGTCGAAATCGCGAATAGCGATTTCTCGATTTAGTGGGAGCCGTCGATCATTGGAGGGACAGGTGGCACGATATCCCAAGGAGTCGGGACTCGGCACTTCGGCATTTTCGAAGTCGGAGGGAGCACGGAGAAACAACGAAGTCCCGAGCCGCGAAGGGTCCCACGGAGACAGAGCGGAGGACAACACGTGGCATCGGGCATCGGCGTTCGGGGCTTTGAAAGGTAAGTTAATCACCACCTTTCATCTGCCGATTCCCCGAAAAAGAAATCCCCGATACATAGAAGGGTTGACCGTTGACGTCGGAGATCGCGGCTCGGGAACTTAAGGGTCGATATCACAAGCATCAAACTCGCGAACACGCGAGGACCAATTTCCCGATTTCGAAGGGGAAGTCACCGAGAAGAGAACTGTGGGTAGGAGACATCCCGGGGGAGTTGGAAGAGCTTAGAATCTTCGGGCCCGTGGTTGAAAGAAGGTCCTGGAGGGAGACTGTGCCAACGAGGGCAGGTTGCGCCACTTTATGATTAACAAGCGGGATATCGGAAAGAACACCAATTGCGGAAGAACATCTTCTCGGACCATCTTCGTCGATTACGATATTCTTATTTGAGATTTGAAATTGTAATAAGATTAAGTTGTATATTAGTTTTTAGAAATGGATGTAACTGTATGGGATCTCTGATATTGAATTTGCAAGTTTCCTTGATGGTTGTTTAATATAGAAGATGAATTTCTAGCATGGTTGCTTCCAATTTTTCAAACTAAATG
>ML818750.1:14762-56384 GCA_009831015.1 Picea engelmannii | reverse complement strand
TACCTTTTGGTTTATGTAATGCTCCAACTAATTTTCAAAGAGCAGTCCTGGCCATTTTTGTTGATTTAGTACATGAATGTGTAGAGGTATATATGGATGATTTCTCTGTGCATGGTGATTCTTTTGACAAATCCTTGAAAAACTTGGAAAAAGTCTTAATAAGATGCATAGAAACAAATTTGTCTCTTAGCAATGAAAAATGTTTTATGATGTTAACTGAAGGAGTAGTATTGGGTCATCATATTTCATCATCAGGAATAACATTGGATCCTGCAAAAATACAAATCATTGTAAATCTATCGGAACCAATCAGCCAAAAAGATGTGAGAAGTTTTCTTGGATATGCAATCTATTACCGAAGATTCATTGAAAATTTTAGTAAAATATCTTTGCCATTATTCAAATTACTTGCAAAAGATATACATTTTCATTGGAATACTAATTGTCAAAATGCCTTTTAGAAGCTCAAAGGCAAGCTATCAACAACACCTATATCAAGAGGGCCTAATTGGGCTTTGCCATTTCACATCTCTACAAATGCATCAGATACTGCAATAGGGACATCATCAGGTCAAAAGGAAAATCTTATGACTTATGCTATTTACTTCATTAGCAAAAATCTAACCCCTGCAGAGTTGAATTACACAGTCATAGAGAAAGAAATGTTGGCAGTAGTACATGCTGTGAATAAATTTCGTCACTACATCATTGGTTATGAAGTCTTTATCCATACAGATCATTCTACCATAAAATATCTCATGAACAAACCTATTACTAATGTCAGGATAACAAGATGGTTGTTATTGATGCTAGAATTCAACATCATAGTCTTGAATAGACCTGGAAAGGAAAATCAAGTAGTTGATTTCCTATCTCGATTAAAAACCTCTGGTGAGATTGTTCCTGTCTCAGATAATTTTCTTGATGAGCACCTATTTACAATTTCAGTTATAACTCCATGGTATGCTGATATAGCCAACTATTTATCATCAGGGATGTTACCTCCATCTCTCACATCCAAAGAAAAGAAAAAGATAATTAAACAAAGTGCTAGATACACATGGATTGATGGAGATCTCTTTTATACAGGATATGACCTCATAATTAAAAGATGTGTAAGACAAGATGAGATTTTAGAAATACTAAAAGCTTGCCATGATGAACCTTGTGGTGGTCATTTTGCAGATAAGAGGACAACATACAAAATACTCAATTTAGGGTATTATTGGCCATCCATCTTCAAAGATTCCAAGAAATATGTNNNAAGTTGTGATAGCTGCCAAAGGATGGGAAAGCCACTTCCAACCGATGAGATGCCTCTCAAACCACAAGTTCACATTGAGCCATTTGAAAAATGGGCTCTTGATTTCATTGGTCCAATAAATCCACCATCAAAAGGGAAGCAATACATCTTAGAATGTACTGATTATGTTACAAAGTGGGTGGAAGCCAAAGCATTAGTGAGAGCTACAAAACAGTCAGTGGTCAACTTCCTCTTTGAAGAAATATTTGTCAGATTTGGAGTACCCCGGGAGATTGTAACAGACCAAGACTTCTAAAATGGTGAAAGACTTAGCAAGAAAATATAAGATCAAGCATCGGAAATCTACACCCTATCATCCACAAGCAAATGGACAGGTGGAATATACTAACAAAACTTTAGAAGCAATAATGACCAAGACAATCCAAACACATAGAAAAGATTGGTCAGACAAGCTTCAAGACGCATTATGGGCATACAGAATCACCTATAAAAACAATATTGGGTTCACTCCTTATCAGCTAGTCTATGGTAAGCAAGTTTTGTTACCTATAGAATTTCAAATTCATACTTTTAAACTAGCAGTTGATTTATGAATAGATCTTTCCGAAGAACAAAAAGAGAGGATCGTGCAATTAAATCAATTGAATGAGATGAGACAGGCAACATTTGAACACAACACTTTGATACAACAACAAAGGGCACATTGGCATGATAAGTATATCAAGAAGAAACAATTCAAAGAAGGAGACTGGGCTTTGTTATTTGATTCAAAATTCAAAGATTTCAAAGCTAAATTTACAACTCATTGGCTTGGTCCATATGAGATTGCATAAGTATATGACAATGTCTTAGTCAAACTAAAAACAATAGATGATGAGGCAAGCTCATTCATGGTCAATGGACATAGGCTAAAGCTCTACAATAAGCCTGTAAACAAGGAAGACTTTCTGCAGCAGATATCTCAACAGAATGAGATGGAAGTGTTGGAGAGACAAAATCATGTGTCTCCTTCACATTCTCCTTAAAAATATATATAAAAATATATATAAAAAATAATAAAAAAAAGAAAAAAGAAAAAAGAGAAAAAGAAAAAGGGCGTTTAGTTGTGAAAATTCAGGAAACTGGCACAATATAAACTCGAATTTTGATTGGAAAACCAAGTAACATTGGCCAACCAAAATTCTTCAAAAAATATAATAATCTTCACTATTAACTTCTAGTTTCATTTTTGAGCTTCAAAAGTTTTACAAATACTTATCTCTGAGACTTGAGGACAAGTCAATAAATAAGGCTGAGGGGGATAAGGTATATATTTTGAAAACCTTTCAGGCCTTCTACAGATGACAACATGCATTTAAAAAAAAAAGAATTTCCATTCAGCAGAGGGACCTGAGAAGTATTAATTCCAATCAGCAGAGGGACCTGAGGAAGATATCAATTCCATTCAACAGAGGGACCTGAGAAAGTATCCATTCAATTCAGTAGAGGACCTGAGGAAGATATCAATTCCATTCAGTAGAGGGACCTGAGAAAGTATCCATTCCATTCAGCAGAGGGACCTAAGGAAAATATCAATTCCATTCAGCAAGAGACCTGAGAAGAATATCAATTCCAATCAGCAGAGGGACCTGAGATACTAAGAAAAAGAAATACAAGAGGAAATTGAAGACTTATAGCAACATTCCATCTAGCTTCAGTCAGGCAAAACACAATGAGCAAACAAGTTAGTATATATTTTCCTTTTTAATGCTTTAAATTTTAGAAATTCTTCCTAAGCCAAGCAATGATAAATATCCTATCTTTCCTTTCCCCTACATCATCTTTTCATCACTCCATTATCATCCTCAAAAGCATTAAAAATGTTACTTAAAGGAACCAATTTTGGTTTCCAAAGGAGTTACAAGGAAGGATCGGGTTTCAAATACAAACACATTGTTTGTTTTGAGCTGTCAAATGCTCTGTTTCTGAAGACATAAGTTGCATACACAGACTGAATTGTTGTTGCATAGATTAAAGGTTGTTTGCTTATACATTTAAAAAGGGGTCATAAGAAGAAGGGTTCATGCTTGATGAAGAGGTTGGAAACGAATTAGGGAGTTATAAGTCAAGTGAACACATTTTGTAAAAGAAAAAAACCATTTCTTATGATGATTGCAACGAGGAGAGAAGTACAAAGGTAAAAATATAGCAGCACCTTCAGCTATGATCGCTGTACAACCCATTTTTAAAATGATAAAAACCCTTGTTTAAAGTCTCCTCCAACATTTTTTTTCCCTTCATAAAAGTAATAAGACTCAAACGACTTTCATATTGTTGTGTCTCACTTGCACTCTCCCCAGACTCGAACCGCCGACGCACCCATGCATCCACTTACCTCCATTTCAAAATTGCATGCTCTGTTTCACCACGTCAGCGCCATCCCAAATCCCTACGATCTAGCACATTGTTCCCTCTTACGCCTTCCTATCCTGAAATTCTCTGATAAAAAACGAATTGTATGTTGACAATTTCACTGTCAACATACAACATTCTCGTTCTGTGGAAGAAAACGTGGAGGTTGAAGGAGATATGTGGTGAGCAAAGGCAGAGAACGTATCCAAATAGGAGTTGGCCATTGAAGGTAAGCTCCAACTCAAATAATTAAACAACCAAGTGTAAAATTCAACGTCCTGTGGCACATTTTGAAAACAAGACAGTTCATTTTTAGCAGAGGCTGTCTATAAGAAGGAAAATTGAGCTGGAACTCAACAAGAAGCCTGAGAATTTTTTTCAAAATTACCAGGTATGCCCTTGCATAAATTTTTTATGATTGAAGAACAAAGAACAACTTTAGAATTTTGAAAAATATGAGATTTCCTTTGCTTATTGAACATAAAATATTATTGAAGACCATGCACAGAATTAAATCCAAACAGAGTCTACAAGTTTAAGAAATTTTGGTCAAAATAATTGCAGGGTTGAAGCTTTTAGACCTCATTTCTATAAACAGTGGAAATATTTTAGGTCTTGCTCTTAAAACTTGAAAGTATGGTGTCTAGATATGAACCAGGGAAGCTTGTTACATCAGAAATTCACAGGGATTGTATACAAATTTTGGAGAAAAAATAGTGGATAGGTTTCTTTGAAAAATTTGATGGATCTTGTGAAGAAGTTGCTTTAGAAATTGCTTACCCATTTGATGAGGAAAGGGCTACTGTTGGAAACCTTACCATTAGGATCTCTGAAGATAACATTGCACATGTCACTGGACTTCCTCAAATAGGAGAAAGATATTTCAAAACCAAGCATTTCAAAGATAAATCATGGGCACCTTTTATTTCCAGGTCAAGGGTAGCAACAGTAAATTGGAAGAAGGAAATTCCAAGGAGTTGGTTGATTCATCCTTGGGATGAATTAGCATATCTCATACAGAAATTTATAACTTGTGAGGGGAGGTTTAGCATCATCTACCTATATCACATTAAACTGCTACAACACTTAAAAGGTGACTGTGAAATCAACATGCCTTATTTTCGATTACAAAGCCTTTCTAAGATGGCTAAGGCTGTCCAAAAATAAGGAAGGAACACAAAAAAAAGTTTATATCACTGTGGTTTTATTAAAATGATCATTATATATGAACTACAGAAGCAAAATTTGACTTGGCAACAATTTATCATTGAAAATGGTTTTGAAACAATAAAGGAGGAAGAAGAAGAGGAACAAATTTTAGTTGTGACCGACGATGAGGAAGAAGTACAGAACCCCAAGGCAACAAGCTCAAAACCGCCTATGGGGAGGAGAAGAACAAGAAGCGTGGTGATAAAGGAGAAAGAATTTGAAGAAAAAGACAAGATTTTTACCACATATGAAAGGAAATCAAGAAAACGCCAACAAGTTCAAAAGGGCCAAATACAAGAAAATGATGATGAAGCACAACAAGCACAGTATGCACATATTCCGACTCTAGAGGCATAATCATTGGGAAATGATGGTTTTGAGTAACATGAAACTTCCACATATGAACAAATGAGAGAATATGTGGAACAATTAATTAAAGACATGAAAGAAGAACCTCAAATGGAAGAAGTGGCTGGTGGATCCACATCTGAACTTAATAGGAAAAATAAGAAAATAAGGAAAATGAAGAGAAAAATCAAGGAAACTGAAGTCCTAGAAAGATACATAAAAATAGAGAATGAAATGTTAAGGACTCAAAGCCATAAAACGCAGGAGGAGAACGAAACTTTGAAGAAGAAGAACAAGAAGCTTCAAAAACATAACAAGTTAATCTCCAAACAAGCCTATAAGTGGTTTCAACAGAAAAAGGCATATAAAGAGAAATATCAAAGAATGAAAGCAATTCATACAACTTAGGTGAATGTGGAAACATTATTGCAGGCAGCAGAGGTGGCAGAAGATCAGTTACATAGGTTCAGGGACATTTTTGTGCATGAGGACATGCAAAGACTTCCTCTTGGGGGAGATGTTGAGTACATTTTTATGCTTCATTTTTACTCTATAAACTACACTTTTGTCTCTATATCCATCCATTTTTCCTTCATTTCATTCCATATTTTCCATAAAACAACTTATGCAAGGTATATTTATCATTCTTTAGCTTAATAATTGAGTTTTCTAAATTTTGGCATTAAAATTGAAAATTTATCAGAAATTACAGCATTTGACTAAATCCCGTAATTGCTCCTAGTTTCGTGTACTTGCAGGACACCTGGAAAAAATATAAGACTTGGGTCATGATCCTTGATGTACAAGGATAGATAATGAGCTATAAGATTCTATATTTGAGCCTTCCATATGTCCGGTCAACACTGGTCAAACAGGGCCACTTCAGCAGAAAATACCTTGTTTTAGCCTTAAATCATGGACAATTTTGGATTTTCATGGGATTTGGCCATATATTATGGATCTGAAGGAGGCATTCGACCTTCCTAGAATATATTATGGATATTATCATGATATTTAGGAGAATTTTTAGCATTTTTAGCTTTGAAACTCTTGTATAAATACTCTTAAGCATAGACTAGTATGACAACCTTGAATGTGAATCAAGAAACTTTGGAATTTGCAATCTTGAGATCAATTCTGCGTTTTGTTCTTGATAATGCCTATGATATGATGATGTGAATGATGTTGGATCTCTTTCTTAGCTGAGACAACTCAAGTGTAGCAGTGAAGCATTGGAGGGCCCCCTTTGCCAAACTAGTACACTCTTTCTTTATGTTCTTTTCAAGTAATCTTTGATACATGTTTTAGATTAGATCTTGTTGTAGATGATTTTTATTCATATCTTGCTGTAGTTGGATGAATTCCATAGCTAAGTCATATGCTTAATGTTTCAAAGCCTTACTCATATTGTGAATGATTTCTTGAATAAGAATTCAATGTGTGGTTTGCCTTCAAGCATTAAGATAGTCATGAATGATTTTTGAGTTATTTATGCTTTCAGTACTTTTGATTTAAATTGATGATAGTTGCTAATGAATGAAAGAAGACAATGAATGCATCTCTTGAATAAGAGTTTTGTCCTTCTAGCATTTTGATAAGTCTTAGAACTAGTTCGAACATCTCTTGAATGCTTACTGTTGATACTCTTTAGGAAAACAATTGTTGATTACTGTTATGAGATCTATGAATAAGACTTCTGAACAGAAGCTTAGCATCTCTTCCATATTCATCTCTTAGAATAGGTTTTGGTTTATTTCCATTAAAGATAAAATCTATCTCTAAATCCATATATTTTGGATGTGCCTCTAAGTCTTACAAACACCAGATTGACAATCATTTGTACTCTAATTTACATCAGTAAATTGGAGCCTAACACAACCCTCCCATTTTTAAATTTTAAAATGTAAATTTAATGCAATTAAATGTTGTAAGGCTGGTCGAGTCGAGTTGATTCCTTTGTACAGGAAGTAGATGAAGTCTCATTTAATGGCCAGTTGTAGGCTGATCTAGATCTGATTCGGACTAGATTTTTGTTCAATGTAATCTGCCTCAATAGATAGGCATTGTAATTGGTGATTGGACACCACTAGAGTAGTTGGAGGGAAAGGCTCGATAAGCCCCTCTTGTATAAATCTTTGTAACATATGCCCAGTAGAGGCTGTTGGAGGTTGAGAGATAACCATTGTAATCCAAGGAGAGAGAGCTGAGACTTTGTTACAGTCCAGCCTGCACACATTGTAATTATGCATTCATATTAATGCAAAGAGTAGTTTTTCCTGCCTATGAGTTTATGTGTGTTTGTGTTTAGTGAATTTTATCTGTGTGTTTAATGAGTTTATGTTGTAGATGTATGTGATAGGTTTCCATCTGTAGTGATAGACAGAATCCTATGTTTATGAGTTTGTTGGATTTGTTATGGGTTCTTTAGGTTGTGCAAGGAGTGCACAACATGGTATTGGAAACTCTATCGCCAACGCAAGGGGTGCATGTACATCCTGCTGGAAGGATGCAATTTCCCTTAAATGTTTTGGGGATTTCTCCATGATCCTATTTTTCTAACAACTCTCAGAAAAAATACTAAAGATTGTACTCTTTCCAATGCAATTAGTCTCATAGAATTTAGATCCTCTGTGAATAAGTTATGACAATTTTACCTGAAACACATTAGAACACATCATCACAAGACTTCATCTTTCCATGTAATTTCTCCCTTCTTCACTTCATCTTCCCTCTAAAAATTCGCTCCTAATATTGAATAATGAAAATGAGAGGTTCTTAATGTATATTTATACTTTTCCAAGTACTTCCTTTACTTGAATTTAGGGCCTACTTGTAACCTCTTTTCCTTAGATCCAAGGATTCTTGACCATACATTGGGGTTTCATATTCAAGAGGGAATAACTTCTCAACTGTGAAGAACCACATAGCATACCACCTACCATTGGAAACATATTGATGAGGACTATCAATTCATGGAGGTTTTGCATGTAGTTGCAATGTCCATACTCTTTTTCATCAACCAACTTTGAGCTTCATGACCACACCTTTGGGGCTTCTTAACCACTTAACCATATTTCCAAGACTTATTGTAGACTTATTCAAAGTGTCTTCCTATGAGGGCCATGATTATAGCTATGCCATAGGGGGACGATTTTGGAGACTTCTTCAAATACACCCATCACTTCTAGTAGTTTCCAAACTTTCTTTGGGGCTTCTTCTAGGGTCGAAATCAATGACAACCAATTTTCCAACAATTTTGTTCTAGTTATGACTTTCTACATTGTAGTAGGTAAATAATCTAAATCTATAGTATTTGTTATAGTAGATAAAGTTTGAAAGAATCATATTTCTAAGTATATAAAACTAAGAGAGTTATGTATTGTTGTATCACTATAGTATTGAGAGTATTGTATAGTTAAATGTTGAAGAAATGTTTCTATCTTGAAAAGAACAATGATTTTATTTATTGCAACAAGAAATTCAAGAAAAATATAGAAGAACTTGCAAATTGATATAGTTGTAAAAAGTTTTTTTTTTTTTTTTTTTAGAAAGAAAGGAAATAATACCTAGTAATCTTTTATATTTTTCTTTAGATAGATTTAATCAAGAATATTAAAGAAATTCAAAAAAAATCTTGGATGGGAAATATATATTAAAGAAATTCAAAAAGATTATTGGATAGGAAATATAGGAGAAAACTTATATGTAGTAGATTGATTTGCATTTAGTAATTTATTATATGAATTGATTTCATAGACTAAAGAAATTCAAAAAGATTTTTGAATGGGAAATATAGGAGAAAACTTTTATGTAATAGATTGATTTGCATTTAATAATTTATTATATGAATTGATTTCATTTCCAAATAGATATATATAGGACTATATTTAAGTAGCACAAGTCACTACATGCACACATAGTTGACTATGAAAATACTCTGAAAGTTATTTGTTTCTTCAACATATTGTATATAAATGAAGAAAATTGTATTTCCTTTGATAACCAACTGAACTAAATCCATGGAAATCAACACATAATCCATGGAAATAGTTGTATCCAGGTCATAACATGTTAATCTATAAAAAAAAAATATCGTACAAGTCATAGGCAAGTTCCTTAATAGTCGATAGAGTCGACACATGATTACACATATTTATACATATAATATAAGCATAGGGTCACAATGATATGAAAAACTTGTTAATATTCAAACCCTCGAAATGGGAGTCGAACTATGTTAGATAGCCTAATTAAAATATACATCAAATATTTACTTTATAAAAAAGAGTTATGTGAGTCTCTAAACACACTTCTATAATGAATGATAGATAAGTAATTTAATTCATTTGCGTATGCATTTTGAAGATAATCTTTGTGAAAATATTTTAAAAATAAAATCAATGATAATACACTCAAACCGTATTTGAAGGAAATAATCGAATCAAAGTAATTCTGTAACATGGGTTAACTTTCATAACTATAAGGTAGTGAAGCCATCGACTATGTCGACTGAACTGAAGACAACACCAAAGGAATAAAACAAACCCATGACCTCTCGACGAAATGAGAAGCGTAACAAACATAGTACCTTCATTGTTAAAGATATCCTGTATAGAAAATAATTATTCCAATACATAGAGTAACAATGACCAAGCTTTCTAAAATAATTTTTTTGTTTAAAGAATCAAAGAGTGACTACCTAGATCTTAAAATGTGTTGAAACAATAATAATAATAATAATAATAATCTATTTTTAAGGTCACAGTGAAGCCAGCACACCAAATTGATGTATGAGACCCCCTTGTTTGTGGGACAAGGGACCCCCCTCCGCCCAACGATTTGACTGGTAAAGTCTACGAAGGTATACATNCCTCTGGATTTGAACCTGTGACCTCTTAAGAGGAAACACATGTTCTTAACCATTAGGCCCACTCAGGCTGTATTAATAATAATTTATTTTTAAGGTCATGGCCAAGCCAGCACACCAAATTGGTGTATGAGACCCCCTTGTTTGTGGGACAAGGGACCCCCCTTCGCCCAACGATTTGACTAGTAAAGTCTACGAAGGTATACATACCCTACCCCCCTTTGGATTTGAACCTAATATCGATATAATTTACATAAATTTACCTAATTGCATCACCTCACATCGGTCTAGCTAAGCCACCATACATGTGTGCATCACACACACCCACACAAACATCTCCTCATCCATCGCTATCTCCACAATAGAAAGATGAGCACCAAAATTTTGTTGGGTCCCCAGTGATGATGGGAAAAGAACACATGTGTCCCCAAGGAATTAGTTGGTGAAAATATGATAGACCTCACAATCCTTGGATCCACAATAGAATAATGGTGGAGTTCCATATCGTATACCCTCTCCATCACTGGTATGTGGGGTTGTGCATCCAACTCAAGGTCCATAAATGGGAGCCCTATCACAAAGTACAGGTCTACCTTTGTTGTAAGTTGGACCTCCTATTCGTGAACCTAGGTGATCATTCTTCCAATATTCACATCATCCCCCACTTATATACAGAGATAGTCCTAGTCCCTTTCTCACCAATGGATCATACTATATCAAATATGCATCCAAACAAAACAAAGATTTGAGTTAGTCGAAATCATCTAAAAAATTCAAAATTAACTCAATGCGACTATACCTTAAATAGTTACACATGCCTTTGCAACTGTCCCAAATATAGTCATGCGGGTATGGGTACCTATAGATCATACAGTTGTGCATTGACATAGAAAATACTCATCATAGAGATGTCCAGCCTTGCATTACTATTTCCTTCACAGAGGAGCAAGGCTGCAAAACTTTCCATTAGATAATCACGCTTAGTTGCGTGAAATAAATTGCAACAACCGTGCAACCATGCTTGCAATTGTTTCATTCCTCCCCCATACAATGTGTGAGAAACTGGATTATACCTGTAAAATTATGTGTAGATATAATCCCTTCGATAATTTAGTTCATATCCCCCACTCATAAATGTGGTCGTACGTCCCCCATCCCCAAGAACATAAAACAAAAAAATGAGGTGGCATTATGGGACTCACACCCATATATATGACCCCCGCTCAAACTTCCACCCACGCTATAGGATCCCAGGAGCTCCATTTTCCACATTGTTCACAGAAAAATGATCATAACAGTCTCATCTATTTTATAATTCCTTCTAATATCCTTGGGAGCCCTCCCCCTAGCCCCAGGCACAAGTACAACTCACTATCATTTTTATCAAATAAACTATCATATATTCTTTATCACAATATTTTTTCACACTGGGTAATTGGTTTTTGTGTTCATGTGCTTGTTAAGAATACTTACAACCCATTCAATTATGACCTTCTTATGGCCCCTTCAAGTGTATGTTCAAAATTGGCATGTAATTATGCCCTCTACGAACAATTGCATTTTCTAGTCACACTTTGTGATATCTACATTTAGGACCACCATACCTAGCTCTATGGTACCATCACCTCTATTGCATCAAGTTATTTTCAACCAGTAACATTCCCACCCACATGAGTCATCTGACATATATTTTCTCTTTGTCAAATCAACACTCATTTTTTTCTTTCCCTTAGGATTGAGAGTCCTGACATTTTTTCACTTTTAATAATGAACCTCATGCTTCTTCTCATCATATTGCCAACCTTCCCATTTTAGGAACCCACATCACATTGATCTGGTTACATTAAATGCACCTCCACATTTTCATTTATCCTTCCATATCATCTTACATCAATTTCTCATCTGCAAGTTCCTTCTCCACTCATCTACCTGGTATAGAAACCCACCTATCGGGCCCCCACCCTTAATCATTCAACTACTAACAACTTGTTCCCTAAGAAGGACACATATTTTTCTATTAGGGAACCTGTTTCTATATGTTTATTATCAACCCTAATTATTATTTATTCATTTGGTAATTGTATAAAGCACCCTTTAATTTTTCAGCAAATACAATAAGTTTTTTCCATTGCAGCTGGTGGCGTTGTTTACCTGGAAAAAAGAAACCCATGTAACCCTTGTTTGGGTAATCCAACCTTCATCGCTATATCTACAAACTATCCTTTGAGTGGCCAAATCCTTAGCATTCGAGACATATTTTTCCTAAACCTATTTGTTTTGACCTATCCTACGTCTCTTTGAAATCTCATCCATTCAACACAGTTTACCCAATATCTAGTAGTCCCCTTGATATCATATCATGTTTTACGATTACAGTCATTCATCAATATAACCCCATCCAAAGGATTTTCTTGAGTCCCATATATTATGAATTTTTTCCATGTTACTAGTTCACCCACATCATCCTCAGTCAGTCCCTGATACCATTTTGATCAATTGATATTAAGGAGACCTTTTCTTATTGCAGTCGTGCCTCCCTACCTATTGGAATTAGCACAAGTTTCTAGGAAGGTGGAAGTATTTTGACTCTCATTACCTTATAAATGACGAGTCTCAAATGGAACAAACAAATTCCTCAGTTTTTTTTTATTCTGTTGACCGCATAACATTTGACCTCAACACGGTTTCATGTTACGATGGGTATTACTATATGATCATTGTTGTAATACCCCTAGGCCAAACCCAAATTGTACTTATAAATGTAAATGTATTTATACATATAAGCTGATGATATGATGGTACAAGTTCTTTGGTTAAGTTCTGCGTGGATTGAATCAGTACACAAGAATCGCATACCAAAGAAGTGCGCACATTGTATAATGTATCACGCAAATGTCTGTGTGTGTGAGGATTTCTCACTAAACGAAGGGTGTTTCACATCCTGAGTTTGCATACAATAGAGTAAGTGCACATTTTTGGGACCAGAGTACCTTTTTGTATATGTATTTTGAGGCCAGAGTACCTGTGTGGTTATTAGGCTAGAGAGCCATATGTTAAGTGGCCAATGAGATATCATTGTAATATGTAATCACATGAAAATATTAATCAAAACGCATCACTGCTACATACCAACCATGTAAAAGAGTATGGGGGAATAAACTCCACTAGATAGGGAAAGGGGAATAAGAGTTAAGGCTAAGGGGCTAAGCTAGATGGGCTTAAGTCCAAAAGAATATTATATCAATATTCCTTAAAGTATAAAGTATGGATAATTATTTTATCCTAAGTTCTAAATATGGGGACAAGTGGGCCCAAGGTAGTTCTGAACATGACAAGTGTCAAGTTGGGAACATTCATACATATAGTTTGGACTTAGTTCATTTTCCTATCATTATTCTATCAACATTCCTTCACTCACTCAGATGTCACTTGTAGCCTTCTATTACTATACATGTTCCTGTACCTATACCCTAGTTAGATTTGGAGCTAAATTGAAGAAGCGGGTTGTCATGCCCATAAGATATTGAATAGGCGGGTTTTCAAGCTCGTGAAAATTCTCTCCAGGTGAGAGAATTGTTGGGAATTGATTCCCGAAGGTACAAAACTACAGGAACATGGATCTGATACTTCATGTCCAACCTGTTGTTGAAGCCCCAGAAAAGGAAGTGGGGCAGTTGAGGGACTATTGAGCAGAGAAGGGGAACACTTTCTAGGGTGGGACAGGCATGTGGGGAATGAGGGACTGTAGTTTTTTATTTCTAGTTGGCACCTATGACTGATTTTCCTACTGTCGAAGATACCTTATCCTAGTTAGGAATAATTTACTCAGGTGGAGTTTAGCCCTAGCTCGAGGGTGACCCACTGCAGAGAGTTATGCACATTGCGGTCTAAGGTTAGGAGGAACATGGAATGTCAAGATGTAGTTCGTGCTATTTTAATAAAAGATAAGTGTGAATTGTGTGTTAATTCATGTGTCATGCTAATATTTATGCATTTGTTTTCATGTTTTTTTTCTGTGTATGTTGCATGCATATTTCTGTTATTATTTTGTATGACTTTGTGCATTTGTTGAGTATTTTTATGATTTAAATTAGTATCAGAGTTCAAAATTTTAAGTGGCATAGCCCAGTTCATGACTAGGGATGTTACAATGTGGTATCAGAGCCTAGTTTTCAACACTGAGCCTAGATGGGTTGAGTTAGCAGAATGTTGAAGTGGAAATATGTAGAGAATTAATTTCTAGAGAAGGTCTACAACTTGTTGATTAAATTACTGCAGTAAAATTGAGATAAATCTCATGGGTAATGTGAAGAATCGATCCAAAACTAAATTTAAGTAATTCAATTTTTAATGGGGAAAATTCATGCCTATAGATGACCGACCGAATTTTTGAGTTTACAAAGCGACCATGGCACCTTGGACAAAATTGGGAGAAATTGGGAAAAATCCCCAATTTCTACAACAAAAATTATGGAAAAACCAAATAAACGCGGAAAAATAATGGTGCACGGATGTGCATACTAAAATTTGGCGTTGCACGGTGCAAAGATGGTGATGCACAAAACAATAATGGTGCGTGGATGTGCGCACTAAAATTTTGGCACTGCATGGTGCAGAATTGGTGGCACATGCATAATAGGGGTGCGCAAGTGAGAGCTCCAAAATTTTTCATTGCGAGGTGCAAAGCTTGTGGTGCACACATAATATTGGTGCACAAGGCATGTGCATTGGGTGCTGGCAGAGCATGGTACAAATTTTTTGGTGTTCATGCAATGTTAGTGCATAGTGAGTGGGCATTAAATATTCACATCACATGAAAGTAAAATTGGTGGTGTGCAGGGAGTATCAGTGTGTGGCGTGAGCACACTGAACCTTGGTTTTGTGTGGTGCGGAATTTTCAATGTGCACATAATACGGGTGTGTGAAAAAAAAATTGTGCACACTAGATATTGGTGTGCAACACAAAAGTTGTGCACAATAGATATTGACGCACGACAAAAACATTGTGTACAGTAGATATTGGTGTGCAACACAAAAGTTGTACACACTAGATATTGGCGCAACAGAAAAGTGGTGCACATGGGATATAGGTGTGCATGCGCTACATTTTGGCGTTGCGCATCTAGAAAATGTGCATGCTAAATATGGGTGTATAATTTAGAGTTGGTGTGCATGAAGTCGATTTAGCGGTCTACAACAATAGAAAACCAATGATTTTTTGCGACATTTGTTATTTTTGGAAGGTTATGTCTTTGCAGGGAATTTTTGAGGCCCTAAACAATGTTTTTATATACTAAAAAACGATGCACCTAGAGTGTAATTTTTGCAGTGCAAAATGAAAGAGTTCAACGATAACTTTCTAATAGTGTATTCCACTCATCAAACAGAGTTAGGATGAGTGATTTACAACTCGAGAAATGGAGAGTAAATTTTAAGCCCCGGTTAACTTCTAAAGGCCATAAATTCCTTCTCCATAATCAGATTGATGCACAAGAGTAGTATATGGAAATATATTGAACCATAAAACACATTCATGGAGCTAAATTAAAATTTTGGGCATGTTTAAGAGGGCATAGAAGGCACGTGTAGCATTCAAGGAAAAAAATATTAATTGGACTAAAACTTCAGTAGGATGTATCTAAAAACTTGAAGCTCAGATATTAGGTGCAAAAATGTATAATTATAGTCCATATTGCACCTAGTTGAAGTGTGAACGGAAGGAATTAATGGGAAATTTTCAAATGACCATAAATTTTTGCTCAAGACTCAAAATTGAGTAAGGGAGTGGTCATTGGAAAGATGTTGAACAAAAGAGTCTAAATAGCCACCCAAAAATTGATATGGGTAGTAAATTTCATGATAAATCAGAAGAAATAGTTATGATGCATTATTGGAACAAAATTGTACATCATTTAATGAATTTGTTAATTTTTTTAGTCTAACAAATCTTGTTTCCTACACATTTTGCAAAGTAACAAGATTTAAATTCGAACGGGATCAAAGAAGATTTTAGCAGCATGGAATGCATGGAATATGCACAAAGGGCTTACAACCATGAATGTGAGATCAAAGGGATGCATGGAAGTATGGGTAATGAAGGTACAAATTCAAATGGACATGGAGAAGGAAAGGAGGAAAGCATGAACTTGGTAAAGACCATAAAAATTATGCAAAAGGATGTCCATAGTTATAAAGCTAATAATGAGAGGCTTATGAGATCCAAAAAGTAGAAATAAGGAGTCAACATCAAGTTAATGTATAACTTAGATAGAATAGAGAGGAATATGGATAAGGAGACCTATTCAAGAAAATCAAAGAGTCATAGATCTCATGATGAGAGGAGAAGAACAAGAAGTGTTGGTAGACATGACCATCACTCCCCAATTCATTCAACTAGAAGGGAACACATTAGTTCAATTACATCTCCTGTCAGGAAGCATAAGAGAAGGTATGGAGTGGATGAGCTACAGGGAGAAATGAATAAAATCAAACCACCTACATTTGATGTTGAGCATAAGAAGGATGAGGATGCAGAGACCTAGCTATTGGGCATGAAGAAGTACTTATAGTGACATAAATACTCCTCACAAGAAGAAGAAACAATTTCCATCTATTAACTCAAAGAAAAAGCATCAATGTGGTGGGACCAATTTGTGCAGGTGCAACACATTATTCAAAACAAGGTTACTTGGAGGGAATTCAAAAGGTATTTTCAAAAGAAGTACTTAACCAAATGATATTATGATAATAAAATGAACGATTTCTTAGAAATCAAGCATGGGAGTATGAATATAGATGAGTATGAAAGGAGATCCTTAGAACTGCGAACATATGTTTTTTTCATCAAGGATGAGAAAGTTAAGATTCAGAGGTATTTGAGTGGGTTTCCATCATTTATCAGTGATAAGAGACAATATCATGATCCCAAGACACTAGAGAAAACTATAAGAAGGGATAAATTCCCTTATGATCAACATAAAGGAAGACCAAATTTCCAAAAATCTTGGGAAGATAAGAAGAAAAACAAGATGGAACTGAGGAAGAAGGGAACTAAGAGGCCATTCTTTGGAAATAATACTCAGGGACATCCAGATTCTAAAGAACCCATAATGACCGATACTTTGGGGAAAAGAACAAGGGAACCACCTATTCAATGTTGGGGTTGTGGGGGAGATCATATTTATATAGATTTCCCTCATATAGGAAGTTAATATAAACAACCAAACCATTTATATTTTAATTGATTCAGGAGCTAGTCATAGTTATCTAGATCCTAAGATGGTGGAAATATTTAAATTTCCAAAAAGAAATCTTGGAAAATATTAGTTGGTGTAGTTGGCTACATGAGCTAAAAGGAAAACTAATCAAATGTTTAAGGCATGCCCAATGGACATGAATGGACTACGAACCAGAGTATATTTGAAAATCATACCGTTATGTTCCTATGACTACCTAATTGGCATGGATTGGTTGGACCAACATAATACTATCCTAGACTGTTACAATAAGGCATTTACTTTCTTGGATGAGGAAGGGAACTTAAGGATAGTACAGGGAATTCTCAGGGAAGTAACTGTCAGAGAAGTTATATCCTTGTAGATGAAGAAAATTTATAGGAAAGGGTTTCAAATATTTGTAGCACATATGGAAGAGACACCTAAAGATAATGTGTCAAATATTGAAGATTATGTAGTCCTAAAAGAGTTTGAAGATGTATTTAAAGAAATACCAGGATTACAACCCAAGCAAGATATTTATTTATCCATCAATATGATGCGTGGAGAAGCCCCAGTATCCAAGACCCCTTATAGGATTAGTACGTCAAAACTGAAGGAATTACAAATGCAACTTGAAGAAATTATGAAGAAGGGGTATATATGCCCAAGTGTGTCACCTTGGGGTGCCCCAGTATTATTTTTGAAGAAAAAGGATGGAACATTGAGACTTTGCATTGAATTCAGGTAGTTGAACAAGGTAGCTATGGAGAACAAGTATCATTTTCCAAGGATATATTCCCTCTTTGATTAGATGAGAGATGAAAAATATTCTCAAAGATTGATCTCAAGTCAAGCTATCATTAGGTAAGAATTAAGGAAGAATACATAAGAAAAATTTCCTTAAGAATGAGGTATGGCCATTATGAGTTCATAGTGGATCCATTTGGGTTGTAAAATGCACTCATTGTCTTCATGTGTCTAATGAATGGTATTTTCAAAGAATACTTAGATAAATTTGTCATTGTCTTCTTGGATTACATTCTTATATATTCTAAATTTTAAGAAGAGAACAATAAACACTTGAAATCATGTTATAGGTATTGAAGGAGCATCAATTGTATGCTAAATTGAGCAACTTCTCATTCTATCAGAAGAAAATTCATTATTTGGGCCATATCATTTCAGAGGAAGGAATGGAAGTGGACCCAAAAAAGATACAGGCCAATGAGGGGTGCACAACACCAAGGAATTTCTCTGAGGTGAGATCATTCATGGGACTTGCGGGTTACTACAGAATATTCATTGAGGGATTCTCAAAGATTTCACACCTGATCACTTCCTTGCAAAACAAGGGTGTGAAGTTTGAGTGGACATCAGATTATGAAAGAAGTTTCCAACACTTGAATTATTTGTTGACAAGTGCTCCAATATTAAGGATTGTTGATCCAAATGAAGCCTTCATTGTATGCACAAATGCATGTAAAAAATGGCTTGGTATAATTCTTAGTTAGAATGGGCATGTAGTATGATATGAATCAAGGAAAATAAAGGACCATGAAAGGAACTATGCTACTCATTATTTGGAATTGGAATCCATAGTGCATGCCTTGAAGATGTGGAGGCACTACCTCATGGGAAAAATATTTGATTTGAGAACAGACCATAGTGGTCTGAAATATTCATTTGGACAACCAACTCTAATTGTGAGGAAAAACATGTGGTTAGAACTCCTAAGTGAGTATGTATTTGATATAAAACATATCAAGGGAAAAGTGAACAAAGTGGTTGATACACTTAGAAAAATCATGTGCAAGATGCATGCTACATCCATTAGAATGTACCAATCGGATTTAAAAGACATAATCTTCGAGGCTGCAAAATCATATTTACCATACATGGAAATAAAGACAAAATTACAACAAGGTATTTTGCAACAGAAAAGTGAGGAGTATAAGCTAGAAAAAGGTATCATGTACAAGGGCATAATTTATGCATCAATTTCTCAGGAATTGAAAAATATGATTTTAAAAGAAATGCATAATGTGCCTTATGCTAGGCACCCAGAAAACCCCAACCACAGAAATATTTTTTATCATACCAGAAAGTAGTTGATGTTATCAAGAGACACTATTATTGGTTAGGTATGAAGAAAGAGGTTGTTCATTTTATTGCCAAGTTTTTGGAGTGTCAAAAGGTCAAGGATGAACATAAACACCCAAATGGTTTGCTACAACCATTTATCATTCCTAAGTGGAAATGGGAATTTGTAACAATGGATTTCATCACCAAACTACCCAGAACAAACAAGAAATATGATGCTATCATGGTAGTGGTGGATAAGCTCACTAAAGCTACCCATTTTATTCCAGTAAATATCACACACAAGGCAACCAACATTGATGATATTTTTATGAGAGAAATCATTTGACTACATGGTATACCCAAGACAATTGTGTCTGACAGAGATTCAAAATTTATATCAAATTTTTGGAAAGAATTATTCAAGGAATTCAAAACAAACCTGAATTTTAGCACAACTTATCATCCAAAGTTAGATGGGAAGAAATAAAGTGTGAATCAGGTGATAAAATACATGTTAAGGATGTATGTGATAAATAAACCATCCAAATTGGAGGATTATTTACTTTTGGTAGAGTTTTCTTATAACAATGGGTACCAAGCATCTCTAAAGATGAGCCCATTTGAGGCACTTTATGGAAGAAAGTGAAACACACCTGTGAGATGGGACAACCCAACATATAGAGCAGTGGTTGGGCTAAAACTACTCAAGGAAATGGAAGAGAATATGATGAAAATAAAACAGAATTTAAAGGTTGCCCGTGACAGGAAGAAAATCTTTGTTGATAAAGGTAGAACTCTCATATAATTTAAAGTGGGTGACCATGTGTTTTTGAAAGTAAAATCCAAGAGAAGTTCCTTGAATTTGGAAAATTGTACAAAGCTGGAAACATGTTATTGTGGGACGTTTGAAATACGGGGGAGGATTGGTTCTGTAGAATATATTCTTGTCTTATAGAATCAATGTGTATTCATAATGTATTCCATGTGACATTGCTTAAAAAACATGTACTTGATGCTAATGATGTCATTGATTGGAATGTGATGCAAGTGGAGAAACATGGTTACTTTTAAGTGCATCTGGTGTGGATATTAGACCAAAATATCAAGTAACTCCATAATCAAAACGTAGGGATAGTAAAGGTCCAATGGACTTGGTTGGCTCACCATCCGTGAATATTGCAAGGTTTTGGTTGAGAGTGCTTGACCATTTGTATACAGTCCTGAAAAGGCAACTTAGGAGCATGAGGATGCTATGGGCATAGTATCGACATCTTTTTGAAGACTTTAAAATTTTGGTTGTATATGTGTATATACTGCACTGAGGATAATCCATAAATAAGGGGGGGGGGATGTAATACCCCTAGGCCAAACCCCAATTGTACATATACATGTAAATGTATCTACACAAATAAGCTATTGAGATGATGGTACAAGGGCTTTGGTTCAGACACATTGATTCAATGTCTCATACAAAGAAGTGTGAACATTTTATAATGTATGGCGCACATATGTGAGTTTTTGAGGATTGTGCACTAAAGGAAGGGTGCACACGATCCTGAGTTTGTGTACAATGGAGTAAGTGTGTGGTTTTTGGGCTAGATTTCCTTTGTGTATATGTATTTTCAAGCCAGAGTTCCTGTGTGGTTATTAGGTTGGAGAGTCATATGTTTAATGGCCAATGAGCCATCATTATAATATGTAATCACATGCAAATATTAATGAAAACACATCACTACTATAGACCAACCATGTAAAAGAGTATGGGGGGATAAACTCCACTATATAAAGAAAGGGGGATAAGAGTTAAGGATAAGGGGATAAGCTAGAGGGGATTAATCCCAAAGGAATATTAATAAGGGGGATACGAGTTAAGGATAAGGGGATAAGCTAGAGGGGATTAATCCCAAAGGAATATTATATTAATATTCCTTAAAGTATAAACTATGGATAATTATTTTATCCTAAGTTCTAAGGATGGGGACAAGTTGGCCCAAGGTAGTTCTCAACATGAAAAGTGTCTATTAGGAACATGCATACATATATTTTGGACTTAGTTCATTTTCCTATCATTATTCTATCACCATTTCTTCACTCACCTAGTTGTCATGTGTACCCTACTATTACTATACTTTTTCTTATGCCTATACCATGGTTAGATTTGAAGCTAAACTGAAGAAGAGGGTTGTCACGCTCGTAGGATATTGAAGAGGCGGGTTATTAGGCTCATGAGCATTCTCTCCAAGTGAGAGAATTGTTAGGAATTGATTCCTAGAGGTTGCAAATTGTAGCTACAAGGCTTTGAGACTTCCTTTCCAGCCCGATTTTGAAGCCCTGAAAAGGAAGTGGGGCAGCCGAGAGATTGTTGAGCAGATAAAGGAAACACTTCCTAAGGTGGGACAAACATGTGGGGAATGAGGGACTATAGGTTGTTAGTTCGATTTGGAACCTATGACTGAGTTTCCTATTGTCTGAGATACCTTATCCTAGTTAGGAATCATTTACCCAGGTGGAGTTTATCCCCAACTCAGGGGTGACCCACTGCTGAGAGTTATGCTCAGTGCAATCTAAGGTTGGGAGGAACATGGAAGGTCTTCATGCAGTTGGTGTTATTTTAATCAAAGATAAGTGTCAATTGTGTGTTAATTCATCTGTTTCATCAATATTTATGATTGGTTTTCATGGGTTATTCATGTGTATATTTCATGCATATTTATATTATTATTTTGTATGAATCTATGCACTTGCTAACTATTTTTATGATTTAAATTAGTATCAAAGTTTAAAATTTTAAGTCGCATAGCTTAGTTGATGAATGGGGATGTTACACCCTCTCCCCCCGCAAATCTCTCTCTCTCTCTCTCTCTCTCTCTCTCTCTCTCTCTCTTCATGTATCTATCCTCCCTTCTCTCCTTCCATCACCTCTCTCTCCCTCTCTCCATTTTTCCCTCTCCCTTTTTACCCAATTTATGATAAAAATATCTCACATTGGATCCCTTCATGTTGGTAAATGACAAAAAGGGAAAAATGTCTTATGGTGGACCCCTTGGTGTTGATCAATGAAAAAAAGTGTTATCTAAGAATACTTACTCATACCTAGCCTTCCAACAAACTATCAAATATTAATAACATAAGTTAAAATTGATGTATTTGCAATGCCTTACATGTATTTCATCTCTCTCTTAATCCTTGCCTCCTTGCTGAAATCCCTAAACTTGTTGGAAGTATACTCGCCCCAGTTATCTGACCTCAAGGCCTTGATCTTCTTCCCTTTATGATTCTCCACCAGATCCATGAACTCCCTAAATCAAATAAAGACCTCATCCTTGGTCTTGATGAAGAAGATTCATGTCCTCCTAGAATAATGATCAATAAATATCACATAATATCGATAACCACTTGAGGATGGAACTAACATTGGTCCACATACATCTTAATGTACCAAGTCCAATATCTCTTTGGACCTGCTATCACTACTCGAAAAAATAGCCTTTGTATTATTTCCAAGTGCACAACCCCTACATACTCCTAGTTTCTCTACTCCAAACTATGGAATCCTTGTAACCATCCTCCTCAATACTGGAAAATACCTGTAATGAAAGTTCCCTAATAGCCTATGCCAAAGCTCGCATAGACTATCTTTCCAATGAACCTATAAAGGATACCATCACAAGAACACATGAAATCCATTGAGTCAAAGCTTGATCATTTCGACAATGAAAGAACTTGACTATATACTCATGCCACTGCATAAACTTTGTCCTCCATGGTAGAAATATAAAGGAGGTTCTTCTTTAGTCCTGATACATACAACATGTCACTCATCTTGAGAGGCTTCCTAGAATCCAACTAAAACAAAGTTGTATCAACTCCCTTGACTGCATATTTTTTATTATCACCAAGCTCCACTTGCAATCATGAATTATCCTATGAAAAACTAGTGAGTGATTCCCATGATCCTATCATATGACAAGAAGCTCCACTATGCACCAAATAAGTCTCCATGGTGATCACCCAAGATCACAAGTATGGTGAAAATAAATCTGCAGTAACAAATCTACACCCACAAACATGTCTCAAGATATGACTCCCTCTCTCTCTTGAGGCTTCGCTCTTATACCATGTCAATGTTTATGAATCTAATTTAAGATATGAAAATTACTTCCAAGTGGCCCAAACAATAAACCCTAGATCTATTATCAATGAATACTTTTACACTGAAATTATAACAAAAAAAACTACAACAATGGAAATACAAAAATCATAGATAAATCATCCATACACATGAGACGCAAAATTTGTTTTCTATAAAATTTCAAATTCATAATTTTTAGAGGGAAAAATAATCCCTCTCAACAATAACAAAATCACCAAATATAAGGACAAAACCACTCCTCTCAAAAACTACAAATTCAACAAAAATCCCAGAAAAATCCACAACTTACAAATATGTTGCAAACCTATTAACATCAAACATATTCATCGGAAATTCCTTTTTTCATCGGAATCCGGCGATATAAATTTTTCCGATATAAATTTACACAAATCACTATTTTTTGTTGTTCATAATCTATTTCTGAATGCAGAAATGGATTCAGCAAGCTGAAAAACTCCCAAGGCAATCCAATTTGGAGAAATAATCACTTAAATCTATGAATCCAACAATTTCTTGCGGGATTTTAGGCAAGTATCCCCGAAAAAAATCTTTGTTTCGTAGAATCTTTAGCCTATGGCTTGGAAATGCATTGGCTAGTTGTTCTATGAAATAACTTTTTTCGTCGGAATTCGATGATATAAATTTACATGAAACACTACTTTTTGTTGTTTACAATCCATTTCTGAATGCATAAATGGATTCATCACGTTGAAAAGATCTGAGGGGACTCGAATTTTATAGAAATAATCACTTAAATCTACGAATCCATCAATTTCTCATTAGATTTCGGGCAATTATCCCTGGAAAACACCTTCATTTCATATAATCTTTAGCGTACGTCTTGGAAATGGCATTGGCTAGCTGTTCTACGAAATGCCTTTTTTCACTGGAACCTGACGATATAAATTTACACGAATCACTATTTTTTGTTGTTCGAAATCCATTTATGAATGCAAAAATGGATTCAGCATGTTGAAAAACTCCCAGGACACTCGAATTTTATAGAAATAATCAGACAACTATCATGTCCCAACAACCAAAATAATTTTTTTCATGACAACTATCTCTCAAGCAACTTGGATCTCTTGAAGGGAGACAAATACATGAGGTTGTTGGTGTAGCATAGGAAGGCCTCTATTCTATAAAAACAAAGAATCAGAGGGCCATGATTACCAAAGTGGATCTATCAAAGGATTTTGCAGAGTTAGCTCACTCTTTCTCCACATCATTCTCATTCCCTTGGGCTTCAGTTTACATTTTTTAGAGTGGGTCATGCGATGTATAAGATCAGCCTCCTTTGTAGTTTTACTCATTCGAGTGGCATCACCCTTCCTCAAGACCAAAAGTGGAATTTGATAGGTATGCCCGCTATCTCCAATCCCCTTTCTTGTTATAGCTCAAGGAATTACTACATCACATAAGGTAGCCTCAAAAAATGGTTCCTTCGAAGGTATATTAAGAGAAAGTTCATAATTTGTTACATGTTTATTGTTTGTTGGTGTTAGTCTTATTTTTTTAGATGGCTCAAAATGTATGGTGTGTAAGCTTAACGAAATCTTGGATGTTTTTTTTTCTACCATGGTCATGGTGATAAATTCCTCCAAGTATATGGTAACATGTTGGGAGTTTTCTAAGCCGAAAAAAAATCTACAATACTCACATCTTCCCCTTTCAGGTGATGACGTTTGACACAAGTTTTAAAATTATACCTTTGGTTCAATATAAAGGTCAATGTGTACCTCAAATGTGATTGGAAATGGCTCATATACAATATTGAAAATAATCGAAAACATGGTGCAAGAGATGGCTATCATGAGGTGGCAATTTAGTCCTAGTTGAATCAATCCTCATGCCCATTCTAGTATACTGGATATCTCTCACTTGGATCTCGGAAGGAATCCTTGATCAAATAAGATATATCTATTAGTGTTTCATATGGTTAGGGACACAAGAGAAAAAGTAGCTAGCATTCGTATCTTGGAAAAAACTTCTTGTCGAAAAATGTCATGGAAGTTGCGATTAAAAAATATATTTCTTTTCTCCAAATTCATAGAAACCAAAAATGTTTGTAGGGACAACACCTTTTGGATCAAATGTTTAAATATTAATACCTCCCCCCCACCCCTCTCCATGGAGGAATGAATAAGGTCACCCATTAAAAAAGATCAAAATTTTTATATTATTGGAAGGCCACAATAGCAATCTTCCCTCTTATTGGGAATTGGCTAATATAGAAAGTAGGTGTAACAACCCTAATTCATTATTTAATCATCATGGTTATTAAATTAAATTTAATTAATTATTAAAATAAATTCATTGAGTCTTTTATTATAATAGTATTAAATTGGTAGGTGAAGTAATTAATAGGGGGGGTCAGGTTCTTGAAGAATGAATAGGGGGATAAGGAAGTTGTGGAATTGAATGAGGAAGAGGGATTCGAGGGAGGAGGATAAGGAAGAGGGGAGAGGACTTGGAGAGGAGTATTTTTCTTTTTCTTGTTTGGAGGAGAAATTGGGGGAAGAAGGAGGAGGAAGAAATTTTGAAAGGAGGAGATTGGTGAACATATTGGTTTTTGAGAACTCTCACAGGGACACTGTTGTTGTTGAAAATTTTGGGTTCGGGGGCCAAGAAACCGCAAGGATTCCTGGAGCTAGGGAGTCGTAGAGGTTGTTCATAGTTGGTTGGAAGGTTAATATTCAATTTGGGGCAGTTTGGGTAAGAGTAAGAGTAAGAGAAATAAGAAAAGGGGATAAATAAACTAATCTATAGGTTGAGGTACGTATTTTATGCATTTTACTCGTTGATCTGTTGTTATTATGTTGATGTTATTATGATGTTGTCGATTATTATGTTGTTCTTGTTATACTTCCTGGTATAAAAAAATATGAAAGGAAAACCTTGAACTAAATTGAATTTATTTTAGTAGAAGATTAGTAGATATTTATTTATTTTGAGGCTCTGTATGGAAGGCCTTACAAATGGTATCATAGCCTAGTTCCAAAAATGAAACCTAGGGATTGACCAACCAGAAATGACCCACTAAAGAAAACTACTCAAGAAATTAAAATCTCGATGAAGAGAGAGTATAGCAGGAAAATATATCTTGTAGCTTATGTAGCTTGTTCCAACTACCTTCGTCTTCCTGATGTAATCCAACATAGTTGTCTACCAACATAACAAACCAATAGATAGATCAGATGAAATAAACAAAAAATGATAGAATCCATTGTACCCCTAATATTGGTCGTAATTTATTCCTGAAGAAAAAAAAAGAGCTTAAGAGAATCCTTAGCAATTTAGTGGAAAAACATTAGAATCAAGGTTGATGACCAGTTTCACTGCTGGTCTAGAAATTCTCAAATTATGCATCGACCTTCATAAAAGTTTAGTTTAATAGCACTACTTACAAAGACTTTCTAGGGCATGCATTTTGAGGAGAAATAACCTGCATACCTTTTCATGGTCCACATGGCCCAGTATTGTCAAAACAGGATGGAGAACCTGCAATCTATATAATTCCTTCTCATTGAATATTTCTTTCTTTTTGTCCATGTCATCCACAGGAACATTATCAACTTCTATGAATTCTACATTCTACTCCTTGCATACAATTATAACAATGTCCTCATCTAAGGTATGTGTAACATAAGTCATGATCCCTTTCAAAAGAGAGTCCTAACAAGTTTTGCCTCATTGACTGCCAAATTATGGGCCAATTATAGTACCGACATCCATTTCTTTCCAACTTCAAGGATCTCTACTTTCACAGGAGTTGTTTCCCTGGCAGCCTGCCTTGCGGCTTGCTTTACTAAATTTCCTACTTTATCTCACATTGGACAAACCTGGAACATGAACATTTATCACCTTAGATTCATCATCTTCTATTTCATCTTGGGATGAAACCAACTGCCTCTTTAAACCCCCTGTGTTATCAAGTTTCCTACGCCAATAATTAGTCTTCGTAAAGGCCCCTTCCTTACCCACTTTTGAAGGCATTGTAGATGCACTGGAAACCCTAGGATCGATCATTGTTGTCTTTGAATATGCATTTACATCCTGGAATAGAGGTTTATGTTCAATGGACTGCCTTGGGGCATCCCCTATGTCCTTAAGAATAACTTTCCTTGGGGCAGCTCCTACATCATTGAGAACAACCTGTTTTTTTTGTGGGAACTTTGCTAATCGCTGCAGGTTTTGCTTGATCTGGGAACAATGAGTTAGCTATGCATCACAAGTCGCATAGTATGCATCAGATGCCTATCCACCATACTGTGCATTCACGAAACAATATAAGCATGTAGAGTTAGAGCTTGGGAACATGTAAGGCCCCTCCTCGAAATTTCAATACTTAATCAAATTCCCTTCTATGAACTTAGGGAGGAACATCTCCTTGATGGCTACTGCATCCAGAACTGGTCCACAAGTTGGGTCTTCTTTGACGCCAAGGTTGAGAAGAAATATGAATCGATAACTACTACTATCAAAGGAACCACAAGTCAAATCCCATCGCACAA
This sequence comes from Picea engelmannii, assembly GCA_009831015.1. Taxonomy (NCBI): domain Eukaryota; kingdom Viridiplantae; phylum Streptophyta; class Pinopsida; order Pinales; family Pinaceae; genus Picea; species Picea engelmannii. The sequence goes on along the minus strand of ML818750.1, from coordinate 28,339 downwards.
AGTCCAAGTCATTATTTTCCAAGGGATATTTGAGCTCGAGTCCAAATGTGAAGAGTTGAGGGAGAGAGCCCTAAATTTGTAACCATGCACCACCCGTCCATGCGAATTGTGAGGGTCATGTGTGTGGGTCTCATGCGAGAACCCACATTGCTCACCCTCCATCTTATACCTTCATACACCCAAACCCTTAAACCATGTGCCCTTTAAACATTTATTATCATTGTCATTATTATTATTATTATAATCTTTTATTATTATTATTTATTTATTTGATTATTTTAAAGTTCTAATTATTTAAATTAAAAAAAAAATCGTTAAATATTTTATTTATTTATGTAATATATGTAATTATATATAATATTGTTATTAAATAACTAAATAAATAAAAATAGTAATTAATGTAAATACCGTTTATTAATTAATTAATTAAATGAGGGAATTTATAACTAATTTGTTAATTTAAATGACCAATTAATTAACAAAAGTGTTAAAAAAAAGAGAGGGAATTAATAACTTGTTTCACAGAGATTAAGAAATGATAATGGAATGATGATTAATATTAACATTAAAATATTAATTAATGAGCTTAAGGGGTAGATATGATCATGTTAGTTAATGAGATTAAAGGGGGAGAATTTAATAGGAGATCTCTTCAATCCCTTCGTTTATTAATGAAAATCTTTACAAATTTGCATGATGAGTTGTTATTGTTCAAAGCACAGTAAATGTGTATTGGGAAGCGTGTGAGGGTGGCGGGGACGAACATGAGTGAAATAGGATTTGAGACATTTATGAACCTGGGAACCCGTGACTGCAAAAGGTTGGAAATCGACTAAGTATAGGATAGCACGACGGTGAGAAAGACTCATTGTAAGAGGAATGAGACTTGGAAGTTCAGGGGTCAAAATGTAGATCGTAGAACTTTTGGATGAAAAATGTATATCACAGAATATGGGGTATGGGAGTTTGACCCCACCAACCTAGGACTCCGCGATTGCAAAATCGATTAAATATAGAATGAGAAAGGGAAAGTAGAAGGGAAAAAAAGGAAAGGAAAAACTGAGTAATTATAGAAGAGAGAAAAGAAAGGGAGAAATGATCTCACCACCTCTCTCACTATCTCCATATCTCTCTCACTCTCACCTCTCTTTCTCTCCCCATATCTACCCATCTCTCCTACCACACACTATTACCCTATATATTTTTCCCTATATGTCAATTTCTCTCTATATCCCACCTTCACTCTCTCCCTCTCTCCCTTTATTTCTCTATCCAACCCTCTCCCTCATATATTTCTCCATCCAACCCTCTCTATATATCCCACCCTTAACCCTCTCTCTATATATCCCACCCTTACTTCTACTACAAAACATGCATGCATTCATAAAGATGTGAACTACTTAGAAATATGTACCATGTTCATTGCTCAAGAATACACACATTCCTAATCATGCATTTCTAAAAAAATGCACATACATGCTCTTGTTCAAGAACGTGTGCACTTATTCCTAGAAAATATGAGTTGTAATGTTTGTGCATGGTGGTTCTTTTGGCCAAATGGGGATGTCTTTTCCCTTCAATAGAGACCTAATCCTCTATTGTAATCCCTCACTTATGGTTACATCACAAGTGTCATGTTAGATATGAGTTGCATGGGAAGCTTCATTGGATACGCTTCCATGTGTTAGATTTCTAAATCAATGTGTTACAACAAAAATCTAGATGACCCTCTCCACATTATATGAATAAATTGTATTTTAATTTTTTTTATAAATGGTCAATATATATTTTATTTGTGTTATCTAAAATATATTTTTAAAAATAGTATTTATAATTAATATATTAATTTATAGTTGTTATCATTATTAATTATTGATTTACATCTTTATAATATTTATGATTTAATAGATATTTTTTTTTAGGATAAGCATAGTTTAAAAGTTGAGATGAGCCTAACAATAAAAATAATAATAAATAATTTATTTTTAAGGTGAGGATGAGTCCATACATTAAATGTGTGTATGAGACACCTTTCTTTGTGGGACAAGGGATCTTCACACCAAATTGTTTTATGACACTACTTTGTTTGTGGGACAAGGAACTCCCTCTGGATTTGGATTTGATCCTGTAATTTCCAAGGAGAAAACACATGTTCTTAAACATTAGGCCCACTCAAGTTGTATAAAATTAAAATATTTAAAAGATAAAATTATTTAAAAAATAAATAAATAATAAAATGAAAATCATATTAATTTAACAATTATTAGATATTTATTAATTTACTTAACCTTTGTCATTTAATTTGTGTAAAATTTATGAATAATACAATACTTTGTAACATTTTAAACATAGTGAATTAGTCATGGAGATTATTTAAGATATTTTACTAATGAATTAAGTAGAAATGTTGATTTTATATATATGGTTGGTTCATTTATAGATTGCTTCTTAAATACAACAAGAATCTCTTCAAATGAACTAAAAGACATTTCATTTAAACATCTACTCATTCTAACATGCAATGCTAGCACAAAGAACAATTGAAAAAAAATTGATACATTAAAAAAAAACAAGATCTTTAATTCTTTCCATATTACATTTGTTTTACTATTTGATGACAAACAAAAACACTGAAACATTCCATCTTTTACAACTCTGCAAGTATACTTAACCATATAATATAATTATTTGATAGCAAACAAAAACACTGAAACATTCCCATTTACAACTCTGCAAGTATACTTAACAATATAATTTAATTGTTTGATAGCAAACAAAAACACTGAAACATTCCAATTTACAACTCTGCAAGTATACTTAACAATATAATTAAATGAAACTAAAGATAGTCCGCTGTGAGGTCTTTTCTTCTTCAAAATATAAAATCTCGTCGTCAAAGCTCCTCCCCCAAAACCCTCTTATCCCTCTTTTTAACGAACTGAGCAAGCTGGCGCACCGTCTCATTATACTCCTTCTTTGCTTTCTTCCTCTTGCGATTCCGCCACGCGGAAACACTATTCTCACCAACCCAAGTAAATCCCCTTGTCTTGCGATTCCGCCATGCGGAAACACTATTCTCACCCAGCCAAGTAAAGTCCTTGACGGTGGAAAAACCCTGCCAATAGTTATAGAAAGCACAGACCTGGGCATAAGAGCTCTAGAGGTTTCCAATCAAGGGGGCCTCGGGGACGGGAGCTGCTCCCATGGATTGAGCGTACGCTATTTCCTGGTGGGATAACCTCTGAAATAAATCCCCATAAACCTTAAAGAAACCCTTACCAATATCTCCATAGCCAGAATAAACAGAAGTGTGGAAAAATGGCGACAGATTGATATCAAAATCGCAATATTTCGTGGAGGACGAGGAAGCGGGTTTTTTCGTGGAGGACGAGGAAGCGGAATTTCTCTTGGCGGAGTAGTTAGTGGATTTTTTGGTGGAGGATGAGAAAGCTGAAGTGTGGAGGATTTGGGATCGGTGAGAATCATACAAGGAACGTTCGCGGGGATCGGATAAGACTTCGTAGGCGCCTAGGATTTCCTGGAACCGCGCGGTTGCCTCCTCCATCGAAACGCCACTCAGAACGGCTTTGTCGGGGTGGAGTTTTAGCGCCAACTTTCTGTACGCTGCACGGATTTCCTCGGCTGGTGCGGTGAGCTCGATGCCCAAGATTTCGTATAGGCATCTATCGGGCCCTCTCGCTGCGGCCATTTTTGTTTGGAAATTGCAGGAGTACGTTGAAGACTGTGGTTTTCAATTGAATTTTGATTTTGGTTGGGTTTTGACTAACAGTTATCGCTGAGAGGACTTTAGAGCCGCGACAATGTGAATCTGAACTGCGCAAAGAAACAGGAATTAGGTGTTTGTTCTATATATATATATAATTTATGTGGGTTTTTAATTTTAAATTTTAAACGATGACAAAAGTGCCGACTTAAAAAGCAATTTTTTTTTGTTAGGACTAGCACAGCCACTAATTCCCGGTTGTGTCATAAAACGTTTGTGGTAATTTAAATGTGGCAATTACATATCCTTATAGTAATTACATATTCAGCATGGTTTAATCCTACTTAATCATTTAAACGTGGCAATTACATATCCTTACAGTAATTTTTTAATGTGATTAGGTAAATGTTAAAAAGTAAACATGTTAACGGATGTCTTGATAAATGCAAGAAAATTATGAACAATAAATCTGACCCATTGATTAGGGTTTAAAGTTAAATAAGGTTAAAAGATCATTAATTGTGCCCATTGTCAATAGGTGTACGCCTTTAGGCCTAATTATTTTGATTGTAAAATTATTTATATGTATGAGAGAGGATGATGGTTTTGGCTTATTAAGATTATTTTTTTTATTTTTTTTAAGATATTTGATGATTAATTGAGATAGTTTAATGTTTTTTTTTTCTAATAAAAAATATTCAGCTAAATTTTGTTAATTGATTTTGGTTAAGATGAATTAATAAATTATAAAGATAAATAGTTTTATAAATATTGTAAAATTGAGTCTTTATGTACTCATAGTAAATTTTTATGTACTCATAGTAAAGACATATTAACAATAGTGTTATAACCATTAAAATTGAGTCTTCTGTTGAAAATTTCTCACATTGTATCTTTCCTAGATTTGTGGATCCTCAAGACAACCCAAATCTTATGGTAAAGGTGGGAGACGAGGAATTTCTTAGAAATGTTCAATTTTTGTATAAAGATAAGAGTCCATGCTAGTTGTTACAATTTCATCGAAAATGATGTTCGAGGTCTTGATTGTTATGATTTTATCGAAAAATATGTTTGAGGGTTATTGGAGTCCTCAAGAAAATTTTGGGGAATTTTGGTGACCTTCAACACTAGTTTAGAGTTTTGGTGACCGAGTTCAAAATCTGATCCGCATCCTCCGAAGACTTAAACATAAAACAATACCAAACCTTTCATAAAATGTATACATATGGACTATATCTCAACACAGGACCCCAACAGTCTAAAACCCACCTATCAATTTCCTTCGCAACAATACGTATGTACCCTAACCTTCCAAGTAGTCCTCGACAAGTATAAATTTCAGCTTCCATCAACCCGATATCTCTACCTAAGATAAGTTGAAGCTTCCAGATTTATTCATTTTCCATGGATTTTGTCCCTCCGTAGAAAGTATTCTTTCCTGTAACATTCTCTAGTCACGACCACCCCGAAATGTACCTTTCATACCCCCAACTCCCCTAACCTCAAGCTATTTTTTGTACCAGGCCACTTCTCTGACTTCGTCAGGCTAAACTACTTTGGTTTAGAACCTACTAGCTCCAGTAGGTGAGACCCTGCAGAAACTCTCCTACCAATAACCGCCTCAGAAGCCTCAACCGACCGACCTGTCTCCAAAGAACCCTCGCTAATGAAACTTGACGGAAAAGATGAATGGGTATGAAACTTGCAACCCTTACTTAAAACCCTAGCTAAAAGGTCATTTATGACCTAGAGTACTCTGTTGTATTTTGTATAAGTTAGATCCTCGCCATCTGTCCTATTCGAGCCAATTAAACCTCAGGAAATCCCTTCCTCACGTCATCCAGGACTTGGGCCAGTCTAATCCTCCTTAATTCCTCCTTGTAATTTGCATATGTTTTTAAAAGAGCCTTATGGCTCCACCACTCATCGTCGTCCAATTCCCCCACTAGTTCTGAGCCCTGTACTTCCATACCTCACCTAACCCTATCCCTTCTGAAAACAACTTTCCTATCAATAACACTATTCCCTATACCCCTCCACCCCAACGAAACGATCATATCCCAGCTAAAGTTAGCAACTTCCTTAACTAGAGATAGAGGAAATTGCTAGTTGGATACCCGAAGTCTGCCATTTCAGTTGTATTGTTAGGCCCTCCACCCTTTCGAGAAGTCTTTCCATGAAGACTTGTGTCCATAGAAAATCAATTTATTATGAGGTTACTGGAAGATCATTAATTTCGTTAGGAGTAATCTAATTTAAGAGGTGTTAGTTTTATCACTTTATTACTATTTCACATTATATCAAATACATTCATTAATAGAATTTAATAGTAAATTAAGTTTTAATTTTTATGCTTATTGTATTTAATGAATGGAATGAATTAATTTTCCAACGTGTTCTTAAAATTTAAGAATTAATACATACCCAAGTTGACCGATTCCTCTTCATATTGACATAATATATTTAGTTATACTTTTTATTTTTTATGTTTTAATTTTAATACATACACAAGTTGAGCGATTTATCTTCATATTGAGAGAATATATTTAGTTATACTTTTTTATTTTTTATGTTTTATTAGTCCCTGCTAAAGGCGTAGAGGGACTATAGCGATCGAATATTCGTTGACGTTATATTGGTTTGTCCTTTGACTAAAAATATTTGAATATTCTCTATTGTTGGAACTAGAGAACTAAAAACATTGATTTGTATATAATAAAAAATATTGTATATGTCATGATCTGATTGGATAACAGATTGGAGTTCTTATTGCCATCTTTGCTATTTCCAATATTGTATATGTTAACATATCCAAAGTTTTTGATCATCTACGGTCTTTCTGAATTTTTACTATTTTTTTGAAATGTTTAGATATCCAAAGTTTTGAGCATAGAGAGTCAGTTTTTTATTAGTCGACTTCATATTAGCTTGTCCCTTGACTAATTTTTTTTCATAGCCTCTATTGTTCAAACTATTGTTACTGTTTTTTTTATTGTTATTATTATTTTAGATTGTTATTATTATTTTATATTATTATAAAATAATATAATAATTGTTTTTTTGTACGTAACAGACCTGCCACATTGCATTCTTTCTGAAATGTTTACACAACAGTCCCGACGGACTTAAATGTTTACCTAACATGCCTCACAACCTTAAATTTTTACTTAACAGGCCTGTTACAATACATTTTTCTCTGATTTTGTTTATACAATTTTCTCTGTAGTGAATATGGACAATATTGTCCTTCAGCAACATTACCGATTCACTCGTTGATGCTTGCTCCTTGCTTGTTCATTGGTTTCTTGTTTGCCTGTTGTTGTTGTTCTTGTTTTCCTGTTGGTCTTGTTGCAGTTTGCAAGCTTTGGATTATGCAACCGTGACTGAAAATGGCCTTCTCTCGTTCCCCATTGACAGGTGGGTTTCAGTGCCATGTTTAGCTTTATATTCATTGTTTTTTGCTTGCTATTTGTAGTTTGCAGGTGAGAAATTTCAATACTGGAGATGCCTGAGTGAAAATCCTCTTGTAGAACATCTTTGTACGTGAGGAGAAAATATGATTTCCTTTTCTTATATGTCACTGTGGCTGCGATGGATGTGGGTTCTGTGTCAAACATTGGCAATGAGGAATGACACGAAGAAAACATTACAGTCCTGCTTCTTTGGTCGTAGTAGTCACATATAAAGATGGGCTGGAAGAGGATTGGAATTGGGTGTTTGACTTCTCAACCTTCTTTCTAAGATTCACAACTTCTACTTCCATCTTATGAGATGATTCTTATTCTACTCCTTCCATGGGATAAATGTTAACAAAACATTATTTTATTGTATCTGAATCTTCTTCTTTACTTGCAAGAGAGAATTCAGTATCGACATTATTATCTGTCCTTATGCCTTTAGCCACCACTTGTCCCAAGTTTACATTTTTCACCTTACAATCTCTGGATGTGAACACCTCTTCACAGTCTCTATCATAGATTTGACTTGTACTGAGAAAATTATGTTTCAAACCATCTACAAGCAAAACATCCTGAGAATTTCCTTTGCCATTACTTAAACTCACCATCCCTTTACCCTTGATTTTACCTCATCATCATTTTCAAAGATCACATTTCTTGTTTTGCTTGTACTTATAGGAAGAAGCTTATCCTTGTCTCCAGTCATGCACTTGGAACATTCACTGTCTATATTCCAGGAGTCCTTTTGTTTTTGAGTTGAAAGTATTAGACCACATTTTTCACTATCTTTCTTTTTCCATGTGCTGGCCTTTCTAGCTAAGAGCTTTATCCTTGGATCTACTTTCTAATTCTTCAGATGGAAGTTTGCAGCTTTGTGGCCGAAGCTATGACAATTATAACATTCAATCTCATTGTTCAATAGGTCAAAGTGATTGTTGAAGCATTGTCTACTCATTGACTATTTAGTATTTCTTGATCTCCTCAATTGCATGTCTCTAAACTTAATTTGACAATTTGGAATATGTGGTTGTTTGTTACTTGGTTGTCTCATTCTATGTTGTGGAAAATATTTATTCCTTGGGTGTCTTGATTGCTCATGTCTAAATCTTAAGGAACAATTTATAGCTTTGTGGATAAAGTTAGAACAGTAGAAACAATATCCATAGAAAAAATCTTTGTACCTGGAAAATGGTTGTCTTCTTTGAGCAGGTCGATTTCTTCCATGCTGATGATTTCCTTGAGTAGAGGGTGTATTATTTATTTGTTCTACAGATTCAGTTTTGGCACCTTTTTCTTTAGTCCTCATGCACGGTTGATTAACTTCTTTTGTTTCTGCAGGTTTGTTGTTGTCATTGGTTGTAGATTTGACAAACTTGATGGATTATTTGTTGCTTGGCTGAACACTACTTGATCCCTCTTCATAACCCAAACTAGATTTCAACTTTGGATTCCTTTGTTGATTCAAAATGGTGGCTAATCCTTCTGAAGCTTTGATACTTGACAGATTATGATGATACAAGGTAGAAAACTTCTCCAATTCTTTCCTAGTTTTCACTACTTCTTCTTCCAAAGCTTCACATCTTGTCTTATTTTCTGATAACAGTTGTTTCAGAATGTATTCTATTTTCTTTGCCTCTTTTAATTCCACTTTTAGAGGGAAAAATTCTTCATCATCTCTTTTACTGCCTTTATTGAACTGTATCAATGATTTGTTTTGCTTTCTCTTCTTAAGTCTAAGTCTTTCAATCTTTTCCAAAGCATCGATCATCTCTCCTTCCAATTCAAACACATCTTCTTCATCATTAGCATCACTTCCTTTGATTTTATTATCATAATCCTCTTTTTCCATAAGCATGAAGTCATTTACATTATCTTCACAGGAAGAGTCACTATTTGTGTCTTCTGAAGTGTCATCATTGTTTACACATAAAATTTTCATTTTACCAAATCTCTTGGGTTAGTACTTTTATGGTCCTTCTGGTTGTGTGGACACTTAGATGAAAATTGACCTATATTTCCACAGTTAAAACATTTGAAGGGAAACTTGCCTTGGTTCTTGCCTGATCCTTTCTTTAGTCTCTTCACAAATTTTTCTTCAATTTCATCAGCCTCAGAATCCTCATTCTTGTCCTCTTTAAATGATGCTTCTCTAGTGGTAGATTTATCTTTAATAATCCTCTTTTAATAAGAAGTTAGAGTTCCTAGGAGTTGATCAATAGAGAGAGTCTTAAGATCATTCAGTTCTTCTATTGTAGAAACTTTTGGATTGAATCTACCAGGCAAAGATATTAAGATCTTATGAACTAGTAATACGTCTTCAATCTTCTCACCAAGACCTTTCATGGCATTCACAAGCTCCTCAACTCTTAAGAAAAAATTATTAAATGTCTCATCCTCATTCATCTTTAATTGTTCAAACTATAATCTGTAGGTTTGAAGCTTGGCATTTTTTACCTTCTCATTACCTTCATAGCTACTAATGAGTTTTTCCCACATTACTTTGGCAATTTCTAAGTGCATAACTTTTACAAATTCAGCTTCTCCAAGCCCACTCAGAATATAATTCATAGCCTTAGTGTTGAAGATGAATTTTAGCTTTTCATCCTTGGAAGCTAATAGAATCGTCTTTACATAACCAATCTCTACCACATCCTAGACATCTGCACTTAAACCCATTATGTAGGTTCTCATCCTAACTTTCCAGAAGCCAAAGTTTGTTCCATTGAACAAGGGGACCTTATTGGTTGAAGTTCATCCATGGCTAGTCATGTTTAATCTCTAGGAACTACCCTTAAATAAAGGGAACTTGCTATGATTCCAATTTTCGGACAACTGAGGGGGGTGGGTGAATTAGTTATTAACGTGCTTAAACTATTATGCTTATTTTAAACTGTTTACATATAACTCAATGAAAATCACAATAATGCAGGGAGGTAAGAAATAGAACATTCAACATCAATCACACAGATGAAATATACATAGACAAATATTTCCAGTGTTTTAGCATAAGGCTCCCTAGACTTTGGGGTGATGCAGGTTAAGTCATACAAGATGGTCAGGACTCGAAGGGGTCGAGGCAGGGGAGCGTCTTCACGAGCACCACCGACTCCACCCACACCATCAACGCCACTGATACCACCAACACCACCACCACCATCGCCAGAACTAGCCCTCATACTGCGCTCGTTGGAAGCCATTAACGAGACTTTAAAAGGGTGCCAACTAGTAGGGGATGAAGTGGAACCCCCACCATCTGGAACGGGTAATCCAGAAGCATCGAGGAACTCAAGGGGAGAATTTCCGCCTGAAGACATCATGCGAGAGTTGCAGAAGAACAAACTTCCAGAGTTTTCCAGAGGTCACGCCAGTGAACGCACAGAAGCATGGTTGGAAGGCATGACTAGGTGTTTTGCCTTAAGGGATTATGCATCCAACTCAAAGGCAAAGATCGCAATTTTTCAGTTAAGAGACAGTGCCTTGAACTGGTGGGGCAACTTGGAAAGACAACTACACCTTACCCCAGACACAGTATCTTGGGAAATTTTCGAGGAGAGGTTTCGAAGGAAATATCTACCAGCATACTACGAGGAGCAACAGGTAGGGGCATTTCACGCCTTAATACAACTAAACAGAATTGTAGAAGAATATGAGATCAAATTTATGGAACTGGTCAAATATGTGTCGTATATGGATACAACCAACGACAGGCATATCGCTTCGTCTATGGATTGAACACTAAAATAAGAGCTATGGTGCGGATGTGGAAATCGTCTTCAGTAGTAGAGGCGGTAGAAAATGCCCGTTACGCAGAAGAACACATGAACTTAACAGGGGGTGCAAGATCGACATTTCCGCATCACCCTGGATTCGTAGGAAAGACCCTGAGGACATTTCCCAGGGGAGGGGGCTTGAGGCCACCACCTTACGGTAACAGAGGCATGCCAAGGACAGTAGCTGTAGAAATTTAAATGGAAGCTAGTGCAGCATCTCGTTCATCGCCAACGGTGCAGACAGGTACACGACCATCTCAAGGAACAGCTAGTAGGGGAAGGGGTTCCAGGGGAAGGAACTCATTTAGGACTTAGTCATATAACAGTGTACCGGTTCAATCTCGTATATCATGTTGGAGATGCGAAGGACCCCATTACGAACGGGACTGTCCAGAGTTACAATCAAGGTTGTTGCATAGAGAAGGAAAGGCACAAATGGGGAGATCAAGTAGCAACCATCAGATTTACACAACGGTTAATAACTGCCAGGCCGAACATCAGTCCACAGTAGTAGAGACATCATGTATGCTAAATCATATCAATGTTAAGATTTTGTTTGATTCTGGTGCAACAGATAGTTTCATTTCACCATCTGCATTAGAAAAGAGTGGGCTGGCAGCCTACGAGCACGATGACTTTAAACAAGTCGAGATGGCTTTGGAGGAAAAACAAGTTGTAGGACCTAGTGTCGATAATTGTATAGTAAACCTAGGAGTGTGCACTACCAGGTTGAAGGTATACGTCATTGCTCTTGGGGCATATGACGTGATGATTGGAATGGATTGGTTAGCAGCTCATCGAGCTTTGGTGGATTGTTTCAAAAAGAGGGTGTTGTGTATTGATGATGAAGGAAGACCAATAGAGATCCAGGGTGTACAGAGAAAAGTGTCATTATGCTTTGTATCAACTATGAAGGTCAAGCGATGCTTGAGACAAGGGTGTCGACTTTATGTAGTAGAGGCAGTGAAAGACAGGAAGGGACCCTCATTAGATCAGTACCCGGTATTGTCAAAATTTCAGGATGTTTTTCCAAACGAGTTACCAGGATTACCTCTTGAGAGGGAGCTTGATTTTACTATTGAGCTAAAACCTGGTGCAGAACCAATATCCAAAACTCCTTATAGGATGACAGTGCTGGAACTTTGTGAATTGCAAATGCAGTTTAAGGAGTTACTAGACTTAGGGCTAGTAAGGCCCAGTGTCTCACCTTGGGGCGCACCGGTAATTTTTGTAAAGAAGAAGGATGGATCCTTATGACTGTGTATAGACTACAAGGACTTGAACCGTGCTACAGTGAAAAATAGGTACCCAATACCACAAATAGATGATCTCTTCGATCAGATGAAAGGACCAGCGATATTCTCAAAGATCGATTTGCGATCTGGATATCATCAGTTAAGGATTAAGAAAGGTGATATCCCAAAAACTGCCTTTTGAACTCGATTTGGACATTACGAGTTTGTTGTGGTACCTTTCGGATTGACCAATGTGCCAGCAGTATTCATGAGTCTCATGAACGACGTATTCTAGAAGTACTTAGATCGATTTGTACAAGTTTTTCTAGATGACATACTCATATATTCTAGGAATGAAAGGGAACACGAGGAACACTTGCGAATAGTGTTGTCTTGTCTTAGAGAGAACAAATTGTATGGGAAGTTGTCAAAGTGTTCCTTCTTTCAGAGAGAGGTTCACTATTTAGGTCACATCATTTCCGACAAAGGAATCTCGGTGGACCTAGAAAAGGTAAAGGCCATTATGGAATGGCCAGTGCCGAAAAATGCACATGAGGTGAGAAGTTTCATGGGGCTAGCGGGTTATTACCGGAGATTTGTGGAAGGATTCTCAAAAATAGAAAAACCCATCACCACTTTGCAATGCAAGGGGGTCAGGTATGAGTGGACATAAGAATGTGATAGTGCATTCATTAAACTTAAGAGGTTACTAACTAGTGCACCAATTCTACGAGTGCCAAATATGGAAAAGGACTCCACAGTCTGCACGGATGCCTCGAAGCAAGGGTTGGGGGTCGTGCTAATGCAGGATGGGGGAGTGATAGCTTATGCGTCAAGAAAGTTGAAGAAGAACGAAGAGTTATATGCGACTCATGATTTAGAGTTGGCAGCTGTAATGCTAACTCTGAAACTTTGGAGGCACTATCTTGTGGGGTGAAATTTTGAACTCAAAACGGACCATCAAAGCTTAAAACATCTCTTCACTCAAAGAGATCTGAATGCCAGGCAAAGGAGATGGAGTGAGTTTATGAGTGAGTATGATTTTGGTATTTCATATATAAAGGGAAAGGAAAATGTGGTCGCAGATGCCTTGAGTAGGAGACCACGTATCTTCTCCTTGGTGACCTTAAAGGTCAATCTGAGAGAACAGGTGTTGACACAACTACTAGAAGACAGTTGGTATTTAAAGGTTACTTCAGACCTACAGAGCAGGAGGAAGATAGATCCAAAGTATGAAGGATATAATCTGGAAACAGACGGATTGTTAAGATATCGAGGAAGGATGTACATCCCTAAGAATGGGGATATTCGAAGCATCATACTGAAGGAAGCCCATAGATCACTTTATTGTGCGCATCCGGGTGTGAAGAAGATGTATGCAGATATGAAG
>ML818750.1:0-14712 GCA_009831015.1 Picea engelmannii | reverse complement strand
TTATTGTGCGCATCCGGGTGTGAAGAAGATGTATGCAGATATGAAGAAACTCTTCTTTTGGGTAGGCATGAAGCGTGATGTAGTCCATTTTGTTGCCATATGCCTAGAGTGTCAACAAGTGAAGGCCGATCACCATCACCCGGCAGGCCTCCTACAACCACATGATGTCCCTATGTCCAAGTGGGAAGTCATATCTATGGATTTTGTCGTAGGGTTGCCACTCACATCTCATAGACACAATGCCATTCTTGTGATAGTGGATAAGTTAACCAAGAGTGCTCATTTCATTCCGGTTAGAGACACTTACGATGTTACTGATGTGGCACGAGTGTTCATAAGCGAAGTTATCCGTTTGCACGGGATACCAAAGAAGATTATTTCAGATAGGGACTCCAGATTCACTTCTAGATTCTGGACAAGTTTACAGTCAGCATTGGGGACTCAATTGAACTTAAGCACAACATATCATCCTAAAACATATGGGAAAACTGAGAGAGTAAATAAAGTCATGGAAGACATGCTTAGGATGTATTTAATGGATAATCAAACCCAGTGGGAGAAGTACCTACCTTTGGTAGAGTTTGCTTACAATAACGGTTATCATAGTTCCATCGGAATGCCACCATACAAAGATTTGTATGGGAGGCCATGCAGAACACCATTGAGTTGGGATAGACTAGAAGATCGAGTAACAGTGGGGCCATAATTGATTCAAGAAATGGAGGAGAAGGCAATTCAAATTAGACAGAGACTAAAGGAAGCACAGGATAGGCAGAAAAGCTATGCAGATGCACACCGGACCGACCGGAGTTATGAAGTGGGAGATCAGGTTTTCATTCGAATTAGGTCTAATAAGAGTACCATATGGTTAGGGAAGGGGACAAAGTTGTCACCTCGGTTTATAGGGCCATTTAGGGTCCAAGAGAAAGTTGGATCCGTTGCCTATCGTCTCGTACTACCACCCCATTTGCATAAAACTCATAATGTATTTCATGTATCTGTTTTACGTCATTATGTTGCTGATGAATCACATAAACTAAAATGGAAAGAATTGCAGGTATCGGATGTGGGAACCCTCACGGTAGAACCGTTACGCCCGTAGAGTCCAACAGCTCAGGAACCGTCTGGTAGATCAAGTTAAGGTCCAGTGGGACAAATATAGTCCAGGATCTATTACTTGGGAAGACGCCGAGACATTACGGCGAGACTATCCCTCACTATTTTGACTACCTCGAGAACATGTTTCTTGAAGGTGGGGTGTATATAACACCACCTTTTGACTTAGACAACCATGATTACCTGAGGCCTATACACTTTATTTTCTAGTCATAGTGAAACTACTAAATGATACACTTAAACTTAAAAATTTATAAACTTTTATGAATGTTTAAATGTTATCGATGATGATGCATGTAATGCGATCTATTATGTGAATGTGGACTTTATGAATGATTAAATGTTGTTGATGATGATGCATGTAATGCAATCTATTATGTGAATGAAAATGTTACAAATATTTGAATGATTATTGATGATGATGTATATGATGCGGCATACTGCGGGAATGAGAAATTAATGAATGTTTGAATACTATTAGAATGATGTTGGATACAATGCAGTCTAGTTTGGGCAAATGATAATCTCATGAATGAGTGATGAGTTTGAATTATGGGATATTATGAAATCTAATTCTATGTGGAAACCTTGATGTTAATTTATCGGTACGGGGATACCGAATGGAAATGATGATGGTATGCGATTATATGATGATAATGCTTAGAAATGTATGAGTTTGTGTTACGGACTAACCTGCAGATTATGGGGTATGAAATAGCCAAGAAATAATGATGATGAAAGTGGATAATGGGACCACTAATCGGGAAACATTATGGTATGGATAATGTATGTGGAATTTATATTGATTTGGATGCATTGCTATGATATGTGGACTAGTGCATGATTTTGCTACTAACACTGCCCAAAACCGAATAAACGATGACAAAACCTCCAGCAACACGGTGCTCCTGTATGTCCCATTGTAGGTTGTTGACCCTGGTTCTGTTAGGAGGGGTGGAGGTATTTCCCACCGTGTATCCTCCATTGTAGGGTGGGCCATCGTAGGGGTGGACCCTAGATCTGATTAGGAGGGGTGGAGGCATTTCCCACTGTGTATCCTCTGAAACCTGAAGTCATGGGAGAACGGTGCTAGTTCACGCTCCCCGGGTCGTGTGATGATGACTATTAGTTGTCTGCTAGGGAAGCTTGGTCGAGATAGTGACACTTCCACTTACAGGTTCTATTTGGAGTTAGGTCAGTATAGCTGATGCTCCAAGATAGTCTAGCAGAGGAAAAATAGGAATGGAGTTGGAAGTAGGTTAGGGAGGAAGGATGAGTAGAATAGTTGAGACTTATGGAGATCTATCTTGTGGAGGAGTTTGATGTCGTCCATTCAAAAAAAAAAAAATGTGTATATATAAATATTCATTATATAACTAAACCACAGTTGTTTAAAATAAATTATTGAACTGGACAATGGTAATTAAGCGATTTCTCACACAATTAATTGATTGTTGTCTTTTATAAAAGGCTAGTCTTGCTGACTGGATTGAATACATACCTAAATTATTAAAGGATGACAGTTTGGTTATTAGTACGTGCATGAGATTTGCATGTACTAGCTACACATGCATTTCTTGTACATATACACTAGTATATATGAGCTTTCTTAACTTATGTACTGATAGTGTCAGTTATTGTTATGAATGTGTGAACCATGCTCTTTTCCTTTGCACCCTACGATACCTTAACTTCGGGACGAAGTTTCCTGAAGGGTGGGTGTATGTAACGCCCCTAGTTGAAAAATGTATAAAATTGTAAAGCAAAACTAACTAAGGGATTAATTGTGTCAATAAAGTGTTAATTAAACAATGATGATTTAATGAATTTAATTAAGTTATTAATTAAGTTAAAATATATAATTGTGATTAACTAACTAAATATTTAATTACAAAATTTCATTTAATGACGTGAGAAATAGATTTGAGGGATCATTGTTATATGATATAAAATGGTTGTGTATGCAGCCAGGGAAGGACTATGAATCCCGAGAAGATAGAATATTAATGGGAGGAGTATGGAGGGGGACGGCGACAGGTAGAGGAGTTAAGGCATGAGGCAGTGAAGGAGGGATAAGGGAAGGGAGACTCGACGGAGGTAGGGGGAGGACTGTTGTTTTGCTATCGGCAGAGAGCCGAGAGCTTTACTATGACATTGGTGCTCATATTTAGGCACGAGATTTGCTGGTTGTGACATGTGATCGGATTGAAGCACGATTTCTGGATGTGACTTTGGACCAGTTGAGCCACCGAGTTGCTGTAGATTTTGGGCATGGGGGCCAGGATATCCATAGATATCTTGGAGCTAGGTAGTTTTCCTAGTTGGCAGGGTGGACATTAGTTTTGGGCAGTCATTATGTGTTTGTGACAGGACTGGACCGTGTAGCAGGTAGCAGGTAGCAGGTAGCAGGAAGGCAGCAACAAGGCAACAAGGCAACATAGATTAGCATCAGGACCAGGTACTTTTTAAGTTATGTATTTGTTTCATTCTATCATGATATCATTATTCATTGATAAATCTAAGTTACTGGAGTTGTTGTTATGAAAATCAATATTTTTCTATGAAGTTATTGTTTCAGTTTACTTGATGAAAATGTTTATGAAAGTAAATGATGTTTAGAAATATCTGGTTGTTACACTTGAACTTTGACTAAGTAATCATTTCCAAGTGTAATATCAGATGAGATTGAAGAATCAATGCATGGAAGTAAATCTTTGTTACCTATCATGTGATTGTTGCATCCACTATCTAGCAACCAGAGATCTTTAGGTTGTTGTTTAGTCTTGTGGCACGAAAGAAACATACCTCCTGAGTTTTCTCCCGTGTGACTTGACACATGTGCTCTGCCTGAGAGTTGATTTTCTTGATTCTTTTTGCATTCAGATTCATAATGCCCATACTTTTTGCAATAATAGCATTGTATGCTTGATTTCTCATTTGATCTTCTCCCTCTGCCTCTTTGAGGCAGGAAATTTTGATGTTGATTTTGTTGTTGTTGTCTTTGACCTTGGAAATTTTGATTCGGATACTATTGTCTGTTACCTCCACTGGAGTGAGGGTTACTTTGATTGCTCCCTCTTCCTTGGTGACCTATGCTTCTTCCTCTGCCTCTCCCTCTGCTGAAGGAGAATTGAGTTTTGAAAGCATTGGAGATTGACTCATCTGTGAGATGCAGTCTGGTCTCATGTGTCACCAGAGAACCAATTAATTCCTCTGTTGAAAAATTTGACAGATCCCTGGATTCAAGGATTGTTTTTACAACCATTTCGAATTTATTTGGTAAACTTCTGAGTATTTTCTCAACAATGCATTGATCAGTGATGGTTTCACCAGTCAGTCTAATCTGGTTCACGATGCCCATGACTCTGGTCATGAACTGATCCACATTTTCAGACTCTGTCATCCTTAGAGTCTCGAATTGAGTCCTCAAGGTCTGTAGTTTAACTATTTTGACCCTGTCATTTCCTTGGTAGGAAGATTTAAGGATGTCCCAGGCCTGCTTTGAAGTACCAGTGCCTGTGATTTTTGAAAAAATCGAGTCATCCACAAAATTTTGAATCCAAAATTTAGCTTTATTTTCTCTGTTTCTCTGTGTTGCTTGAGCAATTTTCTGCTGATTAGTCATGGCGGACAGGTCTGCTAGATCTGGTTCCACATATCCATGATCCACTAGATCCCAACACTCTTTTGCTTGCAAGAAGGATCTTATCCGAAGAGACCAGAACTCATAGTTCTTTCCAAGAAGAATCAGACCCTATGTTGGTCCTAAATTGCTAGACGTCACCATCTTTTAAGGAATTCAGCAAAACAGAAGAAAAATTCTTACTTACCTGTCTCCTGCGTGTAATTTGCAGTGGTTTCGGAACTCCGTTAGACGAGACTTTTGAACTCTCCAACTTCTGATTGCCAAAACATCGATTGCTGATGAGAGCTTATCGGCCTTGAATTGGCCCTTAGTCTCCGATCAATGTGACCACACGCCGAAAGGTTAAAGCGCTACGGGCTTTTCCGGTTCTTTGTCCTCTTGAATCCCCGATCTTCGATTTACTGATTTCCCAATATGGATTTTCTCGCCTTAGCCCCTCCTGGCTTTGCCCTAGTCCATGTGACCAGTTCTCACAAGACCACAGTCATACCTCTTTTCCTTTCAGGAAATTTCTCGAATGCTTTGATCTCCTCCACGCGTCCTCCTATGATGGACGGTCTTGATCTCTTCTTGCGATTTTGAGACTTCAAATGCTCTGGACGTCTCATCTTTAGGATTCGCGATTTTTCGAATCCCGTAATGCCGATGGACTCTCCTATCGGGATTTTTTTTCGAAGGCCTTGATCTCTGCCACGCGCCCCAATAGATGGACGGCTCAAGTCTGCTTCGGGGGTTTCACCATGGAGATTTCTGATCCCTCGTTTTGACGAGATGACGTCAGTTGGGCCGCATAACGAAGCTTTCCTCCTTTCGAGATTTCGAACTTCGCAATTCTGAAATGCTCGTGCTTCTTGTCCTCAAGATTCGCGAAACGCCAAATCCCGATATGCCGATGGCCCTTTCCTTTTGGGACTTTCCTCGAAGGCCTAGATTGTTGCCACATGTCCCCTCAAGATGGACAGTCCTAGTCATTTCCCGATTTCGCGACTTGCGACACCGGATGACATAAATCCTCTGTCAACTTGAAACCTTGGTCGCCAATATGCCGATGGTTTCTTCGATGTTCGCCACGTGTCCGAACAAATGGACGACCATGATCTTTTCGAGATTTTTTGATTTGCGATGTCGGGATTTCGCGTATCGAGGTTTTGGAGAGCAGTCTCCTTCGCTCGTCTAACTTCCGATCCCCGATTTTGCGATGGGATAAGATCGACGGCTCACGATCTTTCGCGATCCAACGGTCCAAAATAGCTCGTGATCTTGCAATTCGCGAATTCTCACGATAGTCTTATGACCTTTACACCTTGCGAGTCAGCGAAATGCAGAGATCTCTCCATGTGTTTCTTGATGGACGGTCCAAATGATTTCGGGATTTCGCGACTTCACAAGTCAAAATCTCTCCTGTGCGCTTCAGAGGACTAAACCTCGTGCACCTTCTCGTTGATCCAACTGTTGTCAGTCCTTTGCGCAAGATCTGACGACTAAAATTCTTTCTTCTTTTCCGCACTCTCTTCATCCCTTCTGAATTGGTTTCCCTCTTTGGATCTGTTCACAGGATGAATCTTACGGCCTCAATGGTTGTTCTATGCACATGAGATGGGTTCTTTGCTCCTATGGAAGAAAGATTCGTGAATCTTTCAAAGATTTGAAAGAAATACACGAATTCTTTAAAGCTTGGCGTTGCCTGCTGCAGTCTTTAACAGATTTGAGCGATTTCCAAAATGCTTTAAACAATGCTGCCTTCTGCAACAATCTTTCACAAATTTGAACGAATTCCGTGAAATCTTCAACGTTTCTGCCTTCTAAAGCTCTTCTTCCTGAATTCTTTGATGATTCTTGAAAATTACAAGAATCTTTAAAGTTTCTTCTTCTGCACTCTCTTCTTGCTTGATCTTTCGAGCGTTGTATGCTCTGCTTTGACGCATGAGCTTCTTACGCTGATCTTTTGAGCATATGACGGTCTTCTTCCTTGTGGAATTTTTCTACGAGGATCTTTCGAGAGTATGACGGACAACTCTCCAAGCCTTGTGAAAAGTCTGTGTCAAAATGCTCTGAAGGTCCATGAAGCTCTGCGCTATTTGAGGATCGTGTTGCTCTCCAGCCTGTGTGAAGAGGCTTACTACTGTAGCTCTGATACCATGATAAATTGTGAAGCAAGAAATGCAGAGAGAAAGAATAGAACAGAAAATAATATATTAGAATATAAGAAGAAGAGTACAAGACAAGTACATGAAGAAGATGATGAAGAAGTTAGTATGCAAAGAGAAATAGCTGACCTAAATAGACTAAGAGAATAGAGAATAGAAAGTGCAGCTGGTCAAGACTACAGTTAGCCTGTTGAGGTTACATTATATTTAACACAATTGTCATATGAAACACTCTAAGGAAAAGAGGGTTTTGTTCATCGTTCTTGATATGAGTTTTTACTTTGAGGATCGCATTTTATGGATTTCTGAAGAAAAATCCAATGAGTTGGATTCTTGTTGATTATTCCTTTACAATGGAATTCGCTTCCATAAACAAAGAAGAAGGACGAATGGAAAAAGCACTTGATATTCATGTCTTGACGTATATTATTGAACGTTGATAACAAACTGCATCACTTCTCAAAAGGGCAGTGATGCATGGGGATACATGAACACCGAGGAACTTCTCCCTGAGAAATATCGTGGTGAAGCTGGGAAAAATCAAAAGGAGGCACCTGGATATGGAGCAGATATGTTTAGACACACTCTTTCTCAGTTGAACCATCCGTGAAGTGCGTTGCATGAGGGGTTTTGGACATCACCTAGACTGGAGCACCCGCACCCAAGTTCACCAGAGAGCCCGCTATGGCTACAACAAGGGATGTACTGAAATTGGGATTTGACATTATCGAAGTCACAGAGTCTTGCATGATTGATGAATAATTATCCAATCGATTATGATAATCCAATGCCTGACCCATATCGTTAGACAATGAAGGCAAATGTAAGCTGTCGGCCGCTAAATGTGCAGGTAACAACTGTAATCCTGGCTGATCAGGCCGGTTATCTGTGAGGTTGAGAGTGATTAACGAACTTGAGGTCGATATTCTGGTGATGGCGGTTGAAAAAGGTGTGAACTGGTTATCTGCTACGAAATTTGGTATGTTAAGTCCTTCGCTAATGAGCTGGTTGGAGGAACCGTGCATGACAGCGGTAGCCAGAGGACTCAACGAATGAGTGTGTTCGCCTTTGTAGGTTATTACTACAGTCGTCGGGTCTTGGGCGCATCTCTGAACCTGCTCAAATACGCCATAATTTAAGATGTTTATATTAGCCGTCTGTATATATTTCAGTCAATGACAATATCAGTAACATATTTCTTTTGGGAAAAAAACAAGATCGAACCTGTTTCTTAACTGGGCAGCCTGGGGCTATAACACATCTGTAATAAGATCTCGGTCGTTGATTGTTTCTTTTCATCTTTTGCCCGTATTTTCGCCATTCGCAGCCATCGTTTATCTGATTAGATTACATTAGATTGCATTACAGGAAAGCAATAACATATGGAGCTCTTAGATTTGGCTTCATACAAACAAGCAATGGGCTGCAACTTACAAGGTTCTCAAGCGTTGATTATACAAGTGATGTGATGATTGGTCCGCAAATTCTCAAGAAAATGTCTGAGACATACAGAAAATTGCGTGGAACATTGAGATATCTTCTTTCAAATCTTCATGACTGGAAACCAGATCGATAAACACGCTCTTTTTCAACTAGCTAATGTGATCAACAATATTAGAGAGAGCTTTGAATGTTATCGGTTCTATAAGATTTTCCAGATTATACAACGCGGGGTAAAAACAACCAAACAAGGAGAATTTGCAGTTGATGTACAACGGTGAAGATAAAGAATTTGGAAACGCAGAAGAGAGTTGCATTGATGAGTAAATTGATGGCTGGAAAGCTACCAACGATGCTGGATATCACCTTTGTCTTATAGGGAAACTGCTATTACAGTAAATGAATTACTTGTTCCATGCTGTAGAAAGTTTACATCCGGATCTGCATGTTGAATCAAACACAATATCATCCCGCGATCGTCTGGTGTCTAACAGAAAAGGCAACGATGTAGCTAAAGTGCAGTCACAGGATTGCAGTCAAAAGGCAACCCATATTACATAAATTAAACATTGTGCATCGATTTCAATCAGACTTATTGTGCATCGATTTCAATCAGACTAAAGGAAAAACATAATCAACTGAACATAGGCCCTAAAAAGGGATCAGCTACTTACTCGGATGCTGCCCTGCGCCCTGTTATTGATTCTTGTGCGTATTCGACTGGTTCAAATGCAATTGCTTTCACACGGTAAACTGTTGGTACAACTAATGTGGCTGAAATCATTTCAATTCTGTACAGATAAACAGCTGAAGGATTTCAAATTGGGGCTGAAACTGCTATTGCTTCTGCTGTTGGTCCAAGAAACAAACGGGCTGGTCGAATCTGGCTGGATGGTCTTACTGCTGGCTGGGAGAAGAAACGGGCTAGACCGTAACGCTAGAACGTGTTGCAACAACGAGATGGATTGCAAATACAGTGACACGCGTTTTTAATAACATGCGGACTGAACACGTTGCACTTCCACCAGGGTCGAGGCTGCAGCACATTAATGAGACTGCAGACATCCTGCCGCCACCCTCCTGGCTCCGGTATTCGATGCAAAGGTCACGGTTAAAAACTTTAGGTTAAACCATTTAATTACACCTAGGAAACTGTGCCGCTAACTAATGAAAACAACCCAAAACTTAATGTCGCTGCTATGGCAGAGACATAACAAGACCCAATGTTTTAATCCTTGTAATATTGTGTTTACTATTTTTTCTTGGAATTTCTTCCAGGTTAGATTGGACATGATAAATTTTCACTTTTGAAATGTTCTTCACAAGACTAGCTGCTCTCTTCCCGGGATATCTAAAATAGGTAAATTGATGTCCTCAAACTCACCTAGTTGGTTCACTAGTCTATCTCGAAAAAGAATCTCGTCTAGTTCTAGATCTCCTATGTATTGGATTAGTCCACCAACCTATAGCTGTGAGGTCCACTTAACCTAAAGTGTGGTTTTCTTCTTCAAAATCTAAATTCTCGTCGTCAAAGATCTCCCTCCAAAACTCTCTTATCTCTCTTTTTAACGAACTGATCAAGTTGGTGCAACGTCTCATTATAGTCCCTCTTGGCTTTCTACCTCAACCTCCTTGCCTTGCGATTCCGCCACGCGGAAACACTATTCTCACCAACCCAAGTAAATCTCCTTGTCTTGCGATTCCGCCATGCGGAAACACTATTCTAAACAAGCCAAGTAAAGTCCTTGATGGTGGAAAAACCCTGCCAATAGTTATAGAAAGCACAGACCTGGGCATAAGAGCTCTTGAGGTTTCCAATGAAGGGGGCCTCGAGGACGGGAGTTCTCCCATGGATTGAGCGTAAGCTATTTCCTGCTGGGATAACTTCTGAAATAAATCCCCATAAACCTTAAAGAAACCCTTCCAAATATCTCCATAGCCAGAATAAACAGAAGTGTGGAAAAGTGGCGACAGATTGATATAAAAATCACAATTTTTCGTGGAGGACGAGGAAACAGAATTTCTCTTGGAGGACGAGGAAGCGGGTGTTTTCACGGAGGATGAGAAAGCTGAAGGGTGGAGGATTTGGGAGCGGTGAGAATCATACAAGGAACATTCGCGGGGATCGGATAATACTTTGTAGGCGCCTAGGATTTCTTGGAACCGCGCGGTTGCCTCCTCCTGCGAAACGCCACCCAAAACGGCTTTGTCGGGGTGGAGTTTCAGCGCCAACTTTCTCTACGCTGCACGGATTTCGTCGGCTACTGTGGTGAGCTCAATGCCCAGGATTTTGTATAGGCATTTATGGGGTATTCTCGCTGCGGCCATTTTTGTTTGGTGTTGGTTAGTTGTTCTACGAATTAATTTTGTTAGTTGTTCTATGAAATTGATTTTTTCGTCGGAA
The DNA here is from genome assembly GCA_009831015.1 of Picea engelmannii. Classification (NCBI taxonomy): domain Eukaryota; kingdom Viridiplantae; phylum Streptophyta; class Pinopsida; order Pinales; family Pinaceae; genus Picea; species Picea engelmannii. Next base: position 3,959 of record ML818750.1, on the reverse strand, counting down.
TTGGAAATGGATTCAGCATGCTGAAAAACTTCCAAGGCACTAGAATTTTACAAAAATAATCACTTAAATCTAAGAATCCAACAATTTCTCGTCAGATTTTGGGAAAATATCATCGAAAATATTCATTTCGTAGAATATTTAGCCTATGGCTTGTAAATGGCTTTGGCTAGATGTTCTACAAAATGACTTTTTTCACCGGAATCCGACCATATAGATTTACACAAATCACTATTTTTTGTTTTTCAGAATCCGTTTCTGAATGTAGAAATGTATTCATCATGTTGAAAAACTGTCAGGGCACTCGAATTTTATAGAAATAATCACTTAAATCTACGAATACAACAATTTCTCGCCGAATTTCGAGAAAATATCCCTCGGAAAAACCTTCATTTCGTAGAATCTTTAGCCTAGGTATAGGAAATGGCATTGGCTAGCTGTTCTACGAAATGCTTTTTTTCGTCGGAACTGGATGATACAAATTTACATGAATCACTATTTTTTGTTGTTCAGAATCCATTCCTGATTGTAGAAATGGATTTAGAATGCTGAAAAACTCCCACGACACTCGAATTTTACAGAAATAATCACTTAAATCTACGAATCCAACAATTTATCGCTAGATTTCGGGCAAAAATCCCTGGAAAAAGTCTTCATTTTGTAGAATCTTTAGCCTACGGCTTGGAAATGGCGTTGGCTAGTTGCTCCACGAAATTCCTTTTTTCATCGGAATCCGGCGATATAAATTTTTCCGATACAAATTTACACAAATCACTATTTTTTGTTGTTCATAATCCATTTCTGAATGCAGAAATGGATTCAGCAAGCTGAAAAACTCCCAAGGCACTCCAATTTGGAGAAATAATCACTTAAATCTATGAATCCAACAATTCCTTGCGGGATTTCAGGCAAGTATCCCCGAAAAAAATCTTTGTTTCATAGAATGTTTAGCCTATGGCTTGGAAATGCATTGGCTAGTTGTTCTATGAAATAACTTTTTTCGCCGGAATTCGATGATATAAATTTACATGAATCACTACTTTTTGTTGTTTACAATCCATTTCTGAATGCATAAATGGATTCATCACGTTGAAAAGCTCTGAGGGGACTCGAATTTTATAGAAATAATCACTTAAATCTACGAATCCAACAGTTTCTCATCAGATTTCGGGCAATTATCCTTGGAAAACACCTTCATTTCGTATAATCTTTAGCCTACATCTTGGAAATGGCATTGGCTAGCTGTTCTACGAAATGTCTTTTTTCGCTGGAACCTAACGATATAAATTTACATGAATCACTATTTTTTGTTGTTCAAAATCCATTTATGAATGCAAAAATGGATTCAGCATGTTGAAAAACTCCCAGGACACTCAAATTTTATAGAAATAATCAGACAACTATTATGTCCCAACAACCAAAATAATTTTTTTCATGACAACTATCTCTCAAGCAACTTGGATCTCTTGAAGGGAGACAAATACATGAGGTTGTTGGTGTAGCATAGGAAGACCTCTATTCTATAAAAACAAAGAATCAGAGGGCCATGATTACCAAAGTGGATCTATCAAAGGATTTTGCAGAGTTAGCTCACTCTTTCTCCACATCATTCTCATTCCCTTGGGCTTTAGTTTACATTTTATAGAGTGGGTCATGCGATGTATAAGATCAACCTCCTTTGTAGTTTTACTCAGTCGAGTGGCATCACCTTTCCTCAAGACCAAAAGTGGAATTTGATAGGTATGCCCACTATCTCCAATCCCCTTTCTCGTTATAGCTCAAGGAATTACTAGATCACATAAGGTAGCCTCAAAAAATGGTTCCTTCGAAGGTATATTAAGAGAAAGTTCATAATTTGTTACATGTTTATTGTTTGTTGGTGTTATTCTTATTTTTTTAGATGGCTCAAAATGTATGGTGTGTAAGCTTAACGAAATCTTGGGTGTTTTTTTTTCTACCATGGTCATGGTGATAAATTCCTCCAAGTATATGGTAACATGTTGGGAGTTTTCTAAGCCGAAAAAAACTCTACAATACTCACATCTTCCCCTTTCAGGTGATGACGTTTGACACAAGTTCTAAAATTATACCTTTGGTTCGATATAAAGGTCAATGTGTACCTCAAATGTGATTGGAAATGACTCATATACAATATTGAAAATAATCGAAAACATGGTGCAAGAGATGGCTATCATGAGGTGGCAATTTAGTCCTAGTCGAATCAATCCTCATGCCCATTCTAGTATACTGGATATCTCTCACTTGGATCCTGGAAGGAATCCTTGATCAAATAAGATATATCTATTAGTGTTTCATATGGTTAGGGACACAAGAGAAAAAATAGCTAGCATTTGTATCTTGGAAAAAACTTCTTGTCGAAAAATGTCATGGAAGTTACGGTTAAAAAATATATTTCTTTTCTCCAAATTCATAGAAACCAAAAATGTTTGTAGGGACAACACCTTTTGGATCAAATGTTTAAATATTAATACCTCCCCCCCACCCCTCTCCATTGAGGAATGAATAAGGTCACCCATTAAAAAAGATAAATTTTTATATTATTGGAAGGCCACAATAGCAATCTTCCCTCTTATTAGGAATTAGCTAATATAGAAAGTAGGTGTAACAACCCTAATTCATTATTTAATCATCATGGTTATTAAATTAAATTAAATTAATTATTAAAATAAATTCATTGAGTCTTTTATTATAATAGTATTAAATTGGTAGGTGAAGTAATTAATGCGGGGGGTCAGGTTCTTGAAGAATGAATAGGGGGATAAGGAAGTTGTGGAATTGAATGAGGAAGAGGGATTCGAGGGAGGAGGATAAGGAAGAGGGGAGAGGACTTGGAGAGGAGTATTTTTATTTTTCTTGTTTGGAGGAGAAATTGGGGGAAGAAGGAGGAGGAAGAAATTTTGAAAGGAGGAGATTGGTGAACAGATTGGTTTTTGAGAACTCTCACAAGGACACTGTTGTTGTTGAAAATTTTGGGCTCGGGGGCAAGGAAACCGCAAGGATTCCTAGAGCTAGGGAGTCGTAGAGGTTGTTCATAGTTGGCTGGAAGGTTAATATTCAATTTGGGGCAGTTTGGGTAAGAGTAAGGGAAATAAGAAAAGGGGCTAAATAAACTAATCTATAGGTTGAGGTTCGTATTTTATGCATTTTATTATGATGTTGTCGATTATTATGTTGTTCTTGTTATACTTCCTGGTATAAATAAAATATGAAAGGAAAACCTTGAACTAACTTGAAGTTATTTTAGTAGAAGATTAGTAGATATTTATTTATTTTGAGGCTCTGTATGGAAGGCCTTACAAATGGTATCATAGCCTGGTTCCAAAAATGAAACCTAGGGATTGACCAACCAGAAATGACCCACTAAAGAAAACTACTTAAGAAATTAAAATCTCGATGAAGAGAGAGTATAGCAGGAAAATATATCTTGTAGCTTATGTAGCTTGTTCCAACTACCTTCTTCTTCCTGATGTAATCCAACAGAGTTGTCTACCAACATAACAAACCAATAGATAGATCAGATGAAATAAACAAAAAGTGATAGAATCCACTGTACCCCTAATATTGGTCGTAATTTATTCCTAAAGAAAAAAAAAGAGCTTAAGAGAATCCTTAGCAATTTAGTGGAAAAACATTAGAATCAAGGTTGATGACCAGTTTCACTGCTGGTCTAGAAATTCTCAAATTATGCATTGACCTTCATAAAAGTTTAGTTTAATAGCACTACTTACAAAGACTTTGTAGGGCATGGATTTTGAGGAGAAATAACCTGCATACCTTTCCATGGTCCACATGGCCCAGTATGTTGGAATATGGCTATAGCAAAGATGACGCAGATGGTCAAGGTTGTCATTGATGGCAATCGGTTGGTTATAGAAGACGCACAAGAGATGCTGGAACACAAAGGCGCCCAAGAGATGCAGGAACACAAAGGCTGAAATACA